>CM074181.1:50869089-51057945 GCA_037179385.1 Holothuria scabra
ACTAGTAACAAGCAAAAGAACAGATTTGCAGCACTTTCTGATCTTTTTCTGTTGTTCCTTGAAAAAATCTGTAAAAAACCTGTTTGTTGGAACAAAAAGATCAGGAAAAGAACAGAATCTGTTGAAAAGCAGAATATTCATGAGCTCGCAAAAAGAACAGATATCCACCAGAAATTTTACAGTTCTTACACAGATCTCTAAGTGCAGAACAGGTGATTTATTACAACTGTATGTGATTGATGAAAGGTCGTGACACCAAAAGAACAGAAATGTGATTCCAAATGGTCCCTTCGAGAGTCCTTGTCAACTTAGCTTTAATTTAAGCTCCTCATGGAGAGCAATGACATGAATCTGACCGTTGACAAACAGGTGATCATGTCTAAGTGTGACCTCGGAGCAGTAAATACACTGTGCCTAGTTACAGTATTCAAGTTCAGAGTGCATGTTAGTTAAATGGACAACCACAGCAACTGAATGAGTGTGCACTGAGGGTATATACCCCATGTCAAAGTTGTTACAACATAAATGTGCTAACTAAAAATTAGGTATTTGATTTGTGATGGAGCATTCTAATTGCCCGACCAGTGCTTAGTTCGAAACAAGATTAACTTCCCGAAATAGTCTCAGTCTGTAAACCCACCTCACCCAAATCGGGTTTAGCCCGATAAGGCTACTACTAAATGTAGGTTGGCCTAGACCTACAGGTAAATTACATGAACGAGATTCGAATTTGAGTTTAAAAAAAGGCGTAGGCCTAAGGGATTCTCAGTTACGGGATGCCTTTAAACTGTCACATTATAAATGGTAGCACAATAAAAGCCCGTGAAAGGTGTGTCCAAATGGGACTAAAGTAGCCCCACATGCACACACACACATTTCAGACAAGTAAGACTTTACTAAAGATCAGTTTATTCTATGGAGAAATCCTTCAACGATAATTAGCCTTAATCCCCGACCCGTATTGTTATCATTATTGTTACCAATATTATTTTTTCATTAATTTTTTTATCAATTTATTTATCTTTTTTTAAATTTATATTTACCTTTGCTTTTGATATTATTATTTTATTATAATTATTATCTTCATTACCGTATATTCTCTTGAGTTTCTTGATTTATTACCTGTACTGTATCAGTATGAGCGTTGCTTTCTCTTTCACCCTTTTTCTTTTTTCACTTTTTTCACTTCTTTTTTCTTTCTTTTTCCTTTCTTTTTCTTCCTAAAAAATTATTGTGTTCACCTTGATTGTTATATATTTTCTCAGTCTCTTGTACCCCATATTGGGGACGGAGCCATAGAGGATAAATTTAACTTGAACACATATCTTCCTAGGGAAAATTAATGGGTTCTAGTGTATTTCCGTCCTCCTAAAAGGTCTAGTCCTGATTCCAAGAGGAAGCCTTTTGTTTTCTCAGAAAAACTGTATCAGTGCATTTATTTTATTTCAAATGTGCGCAATTCCTCACACCAAATCGTATCTATAAATTTTACTCAATGACGTTACAGGAGATGTCAGGAAGTGCAATGTCTTGCCCTCCGTTTGTCCCCACATGTAATGGAATAGAAGACAAAAAACATATTTGGGGCAATTGATTTACTTCACAAACATCCCTGGGGAGTTTGAACCTAAGAATTTCCATTTAATATTTGTTCAAAAAGGTCAACAACTACTAGCTTGTCGGACATTTGCATTGTCCCTCCTCCAAACCCTGTATGACTCTTACCTATTTTGTCAAGGAGACACATTTTGTGAAAAAAAATTCACGATCATGCACATTCTAACCCTTGAATCTCAACCCACACTTAGAGCGTGCATCAAATAAATGGAATGTCCGTATTCTGATTCGGAGGTTTGGGGTTTTTTTTCTTTTTTTTTTTTTTTTTTTTTTTTTTTTGAAGGAACGCTTTTTTTCAACCTTCAAATACATATAAGCAAACAAGTATTTACAGAATTTTAAGAAATAAATATAATATTTACAAGTATTTACAAGTATACACATTGATTATTTAAACTAAACACTCGTAGGTTCTACGCATGGCCAGTCTTCTATCACATTCGTTCTGATCCCTGACTCAACCTGTAGGCCTAAAGGTGCAAAGAGTGGTAAATTTATTCACACTGTGGTGAACATAAACATTTGTTTACCAGGCAGACAACAATTGTAAATACTCAGGAACTTAGTACAACTTACTGTGTTGTCTCACAAGGCTGGCTCTTGATTCTTCGGTCTGAGTTCTTAAAGATACTTCCAATTTTGCTGGCAGGATTCGTTTTATATCTATAGTCCGCCTTCAGAATCAAGAGTTATCAATCCAGTGACAATAATCTAGTGTTTCATTTGTTTCCTCTGAACTGGCGGGAAAATCAATATTACTGGCAGCTCTTAGTAAAGCCTGGTAGAAAAGGTCGCACAGGGGCACACTCTGGTGAAGGGTTCCCATTAGTCAATAACAGGTTACAGGTCAGGGCAGTCACTTTCTTTCCTAGTTGTCTTTCCCAGCGATAAATAAATGCATGGGTGTAATAGAAAGCATTTAACTTACCGAGTGCAACCTATAGGCTATAGCAGTGGAGCTAGGGAACTTCGAAGTGAACCGAGGCACGGTCATAGACTGAGACCGGGGGCAACAGAAACCCTTTACACAGTAGCTCCGCTACGGGACGATGGAGAGAGGGGATCAGTCCCGCAGTTTTTTGCTCCCCCACCCCGCCATCAAGTTAGATGAGTTAGGAGTTACAGTAGGTTAACCGATGAAATGAGTAATATACCTCTCCAGAAACGTAAATTTTCATCATTCCAGAGAAATGCTAAAACCGCAGAACTTCCGGGACTTTGCTTTGGACCCCCATCCGCAGGAGCTGGGGCTAAGTTGGGCTCGGTCTCGCGCTGTGTTCGAAAACATTTGCCCAAATTGCCCCCAACATTTTTCTTTGCCTTTAATTCCACCCCCCCCCCCCCTAATTGTGACTTTCTGGCGCCGCTTCCGCTTTCCAAACCTAGTTGTGCAGAGTAAATGTAATATGAAAGGTAGAGGAAAATAATACCCGTGGGGACCTAAAATTCCTGCTACAGATTGGGGTTGCGTTCACCGTAAATGACAGAAATTTGAAACCGCGGTATGCTGTGGAAGGGCATAGTTGGCCAGATACAAGGATTTGGAGAAGTACTTGTCAGCATGTCGTGGTTGCACGCACGGAAAGCCTTGGTGGGGTGTTGTACTAATGCAAAGGTATAACACTAACGTATAAAAATATAGAAGACTACATATGGAAACCACCAATACTAGCCTAAACTTTGAAGACTTACTCTGTCAAGTTGAAAATATTACATCATTATTTTGCAGCAAGGCTCTTTGGAAAGAGAAACAAACTTTTAAAATGGGGGGGGGGGTGGCAGTTTGTCATGCCCTCCCCCGACCTACATTGAAAAAAAGAAGAAAAACACACACACAGGTCACTAGCTACGGGTTTTATGAAAAGAAAAGACTGAACAAGTTCTTAAGAGTTAATTGGATGTATTTTGGGAAAATATGTAGGCTTATTTAAATGCTTTCATTCTGCAAATGAATGGGTTTATTCTTAACAACAGTCTATTTATCAGCATTCAAGTTTCTTGTTTTCGCTGAGATTTGGGAAATTTATAGTTTTGTTTTTGTTCATACATCATTATTCGGCCAACACAAATGGTACCATGTGAAACCAGAAACATGACTGAAAAAACGTGTCGCTTGATTTGGGACCAAATAATGAGCACACACCATATTCAAAGGATTACATGTATTACTGGTCTTTGCCTTCCTCTTAATTCTTCCACCCTGGAAGAAGTCATCGGAAAGTTGAGAGTTGAATTTTTCCCCTCGTCTATACTGAGAAAAAGATTTTGAACGGCTAGAGAAAATACCATTATATTCGTATATAGTAAGTAACGGTCACTGCAACCCATGCCGCCAAGCATGCAAAATTATGTAGTCATGTCATTTTCTCCAAGACTGGAGCACCTATATTGGATCTTTCTTTTAAAATTTATGGAATGCATACGGTACTTTTAATGTCTATATTACACAAGCCCGTCTGGGCGAAAAAGCTCTGATTCATCCAACTTTTCTGCAGCTATAGTCGCAACCCTGTGTGGGCCACAAGTGGGATTTGATTCTTAGCGATTGTTCAAAGATGCGCTTCCTTAAATCAAAGTGGAATTCTTGATCATCGAGACTTTTGCCATGATATTGTACTGAAATATGAAGTCCGATTATGAATACTTTCTCTCACACGAAGAGAAAAGGTAGAAAAATAACCTTTCCAAACCTTACTAAAACTTTGAACATTTCAAATTGTCATAAAAAGTAATAATAAAAGAAAATGTGCCGTAACGAACTGGTAAAAAGGTCAATCAACTTTTTGTCAAATTTGTGAGGTAGTGCTGTCACACATTTTATTCTGGAATATTGACCGTAAAGGTCAAAGTTGTGGCAATCAGAAATATTTTAACGGCCCTCTCTGGAGATGATCAACCTTTCATTTGTACTGTGTAAGTGTTAATGTGTCTAGTAGGCTGATTGTGGAAATTTGGTATGTGCGCAAGCATTGCAAGGTGCAGTGCACATAAGGGTTCGGAACGTGTTAGGACTTGGAATATGTCGAAAAAAGAGATTGAGCTACGGAGGGAGAAGGACCAGGCTCAACAGCTGTAGAGGTTCTGTGTCCCCTTTTCACGACCAAGAAGTCTACTTTTTATTTTAACCCTTCGGCGCTGAGAATCGCCTACACAGAAATGCAACTGAGTTTGCTGAAGGACTCATCAAATTTTCTTTCGTATGCACAATGATCAGCTATACCACTCTTCATTTTGCTTTCTGGAAGTTTTGCTCTTGTGCATCTCCATCCCTGTTTTCTCACTGAAACTTCCCTCATCTCACTGTTACACTATGTTAACAGGGGTGGAGGACTCGAGTCTGGACTGAAGTCCCCTTTTCGACTCGGACTCAGACTAGGACTCGTATCTCTGGACTTGGACTCGGGCTGTTTGGACTTGGACTTGGACTTGGACTTAAGCTTGGATTCGCAGTCGAGTACATCAAGTCCACCAAATTTTTCGTCACATTTTTTAAATTTCTAATCCAGCCAAAAGCGCAAAACTCAACATGTGGACTTGAGAACACTGGCTTCGGGCTTGGACTTGGACACGTACTCGATCTTGTTGCAAGGGTGGCGCCAAGCGGGGAGGGTCCGGGGCCATGCCCCCGTCCAGTGGCGTAGCTAGGATTTTTTCCAGGGGGGGGGGGGCAAAGGTATGAAATTTCCCCAAAACTTTTCCCGGTCAATGTGTATGTATTTCATATAAAACATGCAAACTTACAAGTA
Organism: Holothuria scabra; assembly: GCA_037179385.1. Taxonomy (NCBI): domain Eukaryota; kingdom Metazoa; phylum Echinodermata; class Holothuroidea; order Aspidochirotida; family Holothuriidae; genus Holothuria; species Holothuria scabra. The sequence continues at coordinate 50,874,453 of CM074181.1, forward strand.
TAACAACATTACCATGTCATTTTGTAATATTACCTGCATTTTAATCTTAAAGTAAAACATAGAGCTATCGGAAATAACAAAGTATATTATTTTGGTAAACAATATCTGGTTTATTTGTATGTACTAACGCAGTGGCGTACGCAGCATTTCTCTGAAGGGGCAGGGGCATGCAGTATGGTCTAAGGGGAGGGGTGTCCGGAAATTTTTTGACGTTTTCAAGAAGCCGACATGCAAAATGGTGCAAGATTTTCGACTTTGACACCTTACGAAGAAAAACTTGTCAAAAAATTTGCACACTTTTAGGAGTCAAAATAAAAGAGCATTGATCGGTATGTGCGGTTTTTCTTGGCCACAAAATGTTATTTTGTCATAAAGATTATCTAAGCGGAGCACCACCTTTGGTTAGCGCGGAGCGTAGAGAAAATTTGGAAAAATCAGACCCCTTAGATGGCCGGAAATAGCATTTTCCAGGCCAATACGAAGAATCTAGCCAGTCGCTTTCTTCTTTTGTCGTTTGAGATAAAATGCTCACTTCAAAATATGTTCGCAAACTGCTAAGTGATCAGAGAGTTAAGAGCTAATTTTACCCCAAAAATGTAATTTTGCCCATAAGACCGAGCGAAGCGCCACCATTGGTTGGCGCGGAGCGCAAAGAAAATTTCGAAAAATCAGACCCCTCAGATGGTCAAAATAGCGTATTTATGCTTGTAAAGAGAATCTAAATATGTAGTCTTTTTTACCGATGCCACCAGTGGGAAACAGAGTCTACCTTTTTTAGTAAAAATTGGAATTTGACAGAATTTGCCTAGGTCTATTTGTAGGAATTAAAAAAAAAAGTTGGCATCACTGAAAGACCTTGCTGGGACAATCCTTCCCCTTTGAAAATTTCTGAAAATTGGGTGTCCTTATAAGCAATCTGGTGCCACATATGCTATCTTTTGAAGTAAAATCTGTGTGAGTAAAGTTAGACTACGTATTTTTAAGAACAAAGAAAAAATGGCATCTGTGAGGGGGGGGGGGTGGTCCAATGGTCTCACGCCGCTAAGGAGGTCTAATAGTGACTCGATCACACAGGATATCCTGTTAGAAAAGCAGTCTGTTAAGTGTAGTAGGCTACAAGGTACTCATTGTCCATTTATTGTTACACTCAAAGTGAGCAGAAAGCTATTTTCCCGAACTAGCTTGTCAGCCTCCAAGGATTAGGCTAAGTAAAAAAAATCTAAGTGTGCCAACGGATCCCGCTAATTCTAATTTCTAGATTAACTTTAAGTTTATCGTTGGCCATGGATTGTTTCAGCCCCATCCATCGTTATGTACACAGAGTAAAATCGTACAGCTACTGCTAGCTTGTAGAAGAACATAACAACCTCGGGGTCTACGACAGTGACTTCTCAGTTTTCACATCCTTTGACTGAATTCCCAAAGTATCACCTGAATAACAGCTTCCTGTGCACTGAAATGCACTGATCATAACCCCCGTGCGTATACAAGCACAAGAGAAAATTCAATCTGCTACGCGGCGAGGACATTTCTGTGAACGCGAATTGGGCCGGTTGGTGCGATACTGACGAAATCTGAGTTAAATTTGTTGCATGAAAATACGAATTATGTATGAGAAATGTCTCACAATTTCTTATTCTAACAAAAATTTTGAGAAATTTTTGTAATAATAAGAAGATTCATCAAATTTCCCCATTTTCATCAAATTTCCCCATTTTCATCAAATTTCCCAAAAAATTTTCCCAGGGGGGGCAACTTTCCCCCGGCCCCCCCAGTGGCTACGCCACTGCCCGCGTCAGGGAAGCCTGCCCCCCCCCCCCCCGACGATCTTTAGATTTTGTTAACGGTAGAGAAGCCCGTGTTCGCCATGGGAGCTCTCAAAATTCCCAATATTCCTTACAAAATTCCCCTTGTTTTCAATATACGTTCCAGATTTTCAAGCATTCCGGAAAGAAAGTCAAAACATTTCCCGTTTTAACCGAAAAACCTCAACCCGACTTCAGCATTGATTTTGGACAGGTCGATCTTTAATACTGAAGACTCCAACTTTTCAGTTCTCTTCTGAAAATAAATTCATTTCTTTAAAATTTCTGCATACAATTCTTTCAATATACTAAGTCGAACAAGACGGGGAGGGATCGCGGTGGACGTAAAATAGATGCGCCCGAAAAAGGAGGAAAACATATTCAGTGTAAAATTTTCATAAAAACTCAGCAAGATTGCAATGACTTAGCTACACAGTCGGGTAGGCCAAGGAAAAAACTGTTTTTCGTAAGTTTTACTTCAGAGTCAACACAATGCCCAAAAAGGTCGATCAAAATTCTTTCAGACGTACATTTGCGGTTCAAATAAGAAAAAAGTATACTGTCTCAGACTATAACATTTTGATGGAAAACAATGAAGATAATACAATAAGGCGACGTTTTGGGGAGCCTAAGGCTTAAAAGAAACAATAATTCCTCAGCAATCGCAACTTGTACCGGTTTTTAGTCTTCGCAACCCCATGCCCGAGATGGCCACTTATCTGAATTCTTTCAAAACTTGACCGGAAGAATAACAATAAAACGTTTCTTTCCAAGTAAAATTTTGAAAATACTAAATGATTACAAAGATTTGTGACAAATTCAGGCGGCTAACGCTAAAGTCTTTCCTTACTTCTACTTCATATTTTATGCAGTCGAAAAAAAGGTTCTGGGTTTTCACCCACGAATAGGAGGATGCGTACAGGTAGGTCTGATGCAGTGCCCAATGGTTTTCCATCTGTCCTTCCCCAACAGCCTAATTCGAGCAACGTTCATGAAATTGGTCAGGCTATTTTCAATTACATATAATGATAACAGGTATTGTGAGAGAGTCTCTCTACAAGTCTAACTGAATATTCATTTGAACCCACCTTGTAAAGACCTTGGAAGCAAAATAATTTATGGACTTCGGGCATCCACATCTGTTTCAAAAATTCCAGCAATTCAGTAGATCTTACAATTGAATAAGACGGGGAGTCGCAATATGAGTATTCTTACTAAATTTTCCGTATTACAGTGAAAATTAAGAAAAAAGATACCATTGTATCTAATGGTAGTGGTACAAACATTTTATCTTGTAATTTTCTGATCACTTAGCAAGTTGTTTTTATTTTTGAATGAAAAGATACTCAAATTGCAAAGACAAACTCTAAACAAAGACTGATTCATTTCTAGTTATAAGCATGTGAAATGCTATTTCCAGGTGTCTGTGGGCTCAATTTTTCAAAATTTTCTGTACGCTCCGCACCAAACGATAGTGACACTCCCCTTTGATTGTATTTTGGTCAAACAGATTTCATAGCCGTTGGCAGAACATTGAATGCTTACCAATCATTCTTCGTTTAGGGGTCAACATTAGGCATGATGGAATCTGCATTTTCTATCACATAGCAAGTGGCTGTGCTCTCTATTAAAGTAAAAATTCTATTGCAAAAACTGTCATAAAACAACAACTTGTCTCAAATATATCAGATTTTTCAAATATTTGTTATAAATGGCAAAAGACTATCCGGAATATGCCAATTTTGGTGGATACTCGGTACAATAAAAAATTCCAAGCCAACTCCTGTCAATCCCCCCACATTATTCTTAATTTTGCTCTTGACAGGGAGACTTTGACTTTATAAAAACCCCGGGCCAAATTTTTCAATATCACCTTACAAAATAGACTTGAAAACATCTTCTTTCATTAAATTCCAACGTTTCTCCGATACAAGAGCTAATTTTCAAATATTGTTCAATAAGGCGAAAATGTTCAGTTAATGCGCACTGTTTAACAGGAATTTCACTGTTCGGAAAAATTTTGTTAACTGGTTAAACAGTGCTCATCGGCCCAAAAAGTTTTCGGTCAAGTTCACAGTTTTGTCCGAGAGCCCGTAGCGCATCTGCCGGGGGAAGGGGGTAGGTAGGCAAAGTGCTCCCCTCCGACAGGTTCGACCTGGAAAATCAGTTCAATCCACCAAGTCGCAGTAAAAGTGAAAATTTATATGGAGAGAAGAGAGGGAGAAACGGAGAGAAAGAGAAAAGAAAATGAGTGAAAGGGAAACAGATTATTTAGTTTCAGACAGGCTTCCGCAAATTCTTTTTGCGTTAGTTGTCCATCAGGCTAGCTGTTCTTTTAGTCTCCTTGTCCGCATGCATATCTATTATTCTACTTTTAATATGTCTTTGTGGAGACTTTCCTTCGTCATACTTGCCCGGTGGGCTGTACGACATTGAACAGTGTACTAGTGCAAGTAACTTCTTACTGGTCCCAGACCGTGGGGCGTGGGATTTGGCAAAGCCGGCTTCAGATAAGACAAAACTGAGAAGTCCTGACCCTTTTCTTAGTTAAAACCCGTGGAAGTTTCAAGTGATATACCGCTTGAATTTACATCATATTAAAGCAGAGAAAGGTTCTTAATAGTTGTTTTTAGCTATTCCCATCGTTTTTATCTGTAGTTAGTTACATTAAGTTTTACAGTACAGTTTCCAACCAACTGGTTCAAGTAGAGCGGGCCGCGGCCTTTTGTCCAGTTGTGACTCACTGACCCATTTGACCCTATTCCGGTTCAATTTGAACCAGACGTTTTTAGAGTGTATGAGTGCCCCAATCGTTTCAAAAATTTGAACATAACTTATTATAGCCAAAGCAAAATTTTCATTAAAGTTCAAAACAATTACAAAAATCGCGACTCATTCCGTCAGCTTATAAAACAGTTATTCCTCAGCCTCACTTATAGTCTTGGTTAACAAGGCTTTGCCGGAAATGGTAGAAGATTCGGGCGACACTTGCAAACATGTCCTGAGATGATTTCAATTGCCAGATCGTGCGGGAAGACACGAGTGGACAGGTGTATAAATATACTAAAACTTTTCACCCAAAATTGCTAGTGGTACATTATATATGGGGTATTTTTCTAATCACTTTGAAGGCTAATTTGCTCTTTTCAAGTTGTAAAAGTGAGCATGTTATGCAAAAAAGCTCAAAGTAACGGCTGTTGATCTATTCACAAGCTTACATTTTTTTAAATTTAAATTCACAAGTTTAAATTTCAACATTTTGGGGGATCCTCCGGACCCCTGAGAAGACCTCCGGCGCTCGCTTTCATATAGCCTCCCACTTCCCAGAAATTGCCGATTTGCAAAACGAGTTTGGAACTAAGCCACTTTCCTGCTCGGTAGCGGATTAAATATTACAAAACCTTAAACTGCTTGAAATGACAATTAACTAGCACGTTTGAAATTACGTCAGGATTATTCAGTGGGGTCACCAAGGGACAGAATCAGTTTTCCTTCAATCATAGCCTCCAATCCCCCTTCCTAACCCCCTCCATCAGTTCTTTAACTTTGCTTTTGAGTATGTAGCGCATGTGCCTCTTTCAACTGTTTAAGTCGCAGAAGCATTAAAAATATTTATAAAACTTTAGTTCCAAAGACCTGCCAGGACTTGGGTGACCATAAGAAAGCTTGAACATTTCGATTTCGGTGCATATAATCCTGGCCAAACTAATTTTTGTCAAACAGCACTATATGTAATTGACTTATTGCCTATATCAAACCTCACCGTACCAACCCTGAATACTTTTCAAGGACTCTCCCATCGTCATCGATATGGACTACCACTTTGAGTGCTTAAAATTACTTTAAGCAGTGACCCAAAATAGTTTCGGTATTAGCCGTACACTATCTAGTGAGAACGATATTTTCGTGAACTTGCAGAATACACGCTGATATTAATATGCACCAAATAAGCTTCCTTACAGCTGCACTTGCTTTCATGAATAAAGACTTTAAGTACTTTTTGACTAGCGAATTGCCAGCAGTAAATGCTTTTTGGTGCCACAAGCATGCGTAGCAGACTACGGAGCTTTTAAGGTGTCATATGTAATAGTCCTAATGTCTAGACTAATAATTGGCCTGTCTTGTGAAGTTATATAGGTCTATGATCCAGATATTTTTAAATACATTAATTTAGTAGATTAGGAGAACTAAATATCAAGTGTATTTATATTTAAGCATTTTTCAAGAACGATATTTAAATGTTAATATCTGGCATGTTTGATATTTCAGCTTATATTTCGGTTAGAGAAAAAAATCTACATTTCCACTTGCAAATACATTATTATAGTGTGTATATATTGCCACTACCACGATGAGCTGGGGAGGGGAGGCAGTAAATATTTTAAACGGGGTCCTTTGAGCATCCCACGTCGATTAAAAATGTTGGGGTGGAACTAAACCGAAAACGTTATAATGTTTAAAAGCCTGAGCAATTGAAAGATAGCTTTACACGAATTTGACAGCAGGGAGCACAGAACTTGAGTCCTCACATTTCTTTACTTTGTTAAGGCTCTGGTCTCATCTCCCTATCATGTGTTGGCTTAAAACAGAATTCAACGCAGCTGTAACCATATGCGTACCGGGATAATTTTTGTGGGGAGGGCGTAAGCAAAGTTTGCCCGAATAATGGCCTCTTTATCATGTTTTGTCCAAATGGACCAACCGTTTTTGCTCGAATTGGGAGGGCGGGTGCGCCCCTGCACCCCGCCTCGTACGCCTATGGCTGTTACTCTTTTTCATGTGTAGGTAGACGCAGATTAGTTCAAACGACAAATAGAGAAAAGTAGTGCTAAAGTCGGTCAAGAATCTCGACAAGGAAAAGAAGAAAATGTTTCAGTCGTTCTTAAAGCGTCCTAAAGCATGTTCAGTATAGTTCAACAGTCAAGTTCTTAAATATAAATTTTGGTATTCAGTGATGATCAACATCATATATACTTTAGCAAGATAGGTTTCTACTTGTGTTATTAACACAACCAATAGGCCAACCATCGGTAATGTCTGAAAATACATTCCGATAATTGAGTGTTTCAGAATATAACTTCGTAACAAGCTCCAACTTTTTAACTACCTGCACTCCGAACAAGAGAGTGAGAGTGAACCAAGTCACTCTCTAATAGAGTAAAAAGTGTGGATTCACTAGATCAGAGAGTTAGTTCATTCCAACGGAAAATGAAGTTCACTCCAAGACGAGTGAAATTCACTCCAAAAATGAGTGTGGATTTTTTCACTCTTCTTGCAGTGAATATCTGCTCCTTTGGAGTGAGATTTTCTTTTTTAGATTAAGACCATAGTCCGGGTCAAAGTGCTGCATGAATGCACACCTGTAGACTGTCTAGGCCAGGTTTCATATAAGCACTGAGTCCCTCATTGACATGTTAGCGTCACCCAAAAGTAAAAATTTAATTTCTGTCAACTGTAGCCCCGCACGCCGATGTCCGACCAAGCTTATTAAGAAGTATCTAAATGACTCTCACTGATGTAAACATTTGGTTGCACATTTTTTATGGCTTCAGGTTCACTGTAAACACAAATTAGTCAAGTTGTGTCTGAACTGACGAACCACGTTAGTCACTACTATTTGACTAATTTGTCACTTACTGCTTAGTAATGGACTAAAGACTATCACTCAGTCAAAACTTTGTCGAAGAGGCGTAATATTTGTTGGAGACAAAATTCAACTGGGTCAAATATTAATCAAATATTAGTCAATACTTTTGACTAACGCCATCGGTCGATTCAGGCACTGTTAGACTAATTTGTGTTTACAGTGTTATGCATGTCACCACCTGGAAGCAAGCTTTTTTAATATGGGGGAAAGTCTGACACCATCCCTGACTAAGCCTCGCATGAAGGGTTGAACCATGTATCATCAATTATAATTTATGCACACTTGAATTGTGGCACACTTCTTGTGGCGCAATCCTCACAATTGTTTCAGACAAATAAAAAATAGGCTGTTTCCCAAGCAGTTAAAGAACGCACCATGGTTTTCCTGAACAAAGGAGTGGCGCTAGGGTTTTCCCGAAAACCTGGTAGCAATTGGGTGTACGACGGGGAGGGGGGCAATAAATCGAACCCCCCGACAAAGGAAATTGCCAAAAACTGGGGGAGGAGGGCAACGTTTTCGGTGCGAACCAGTCGCGGAGGCCATATTAGATTAAAGCTCCATGCGAGTGTTCAAATTTTACCAATTGGTTTTAGACATCTCGTTGCTTTGGCTGCAAACAAAATCGTGTGCTCCCCTTGCCCTATACCCCTTCCCATGCCAGCATTTCTAGCTATCAGTTTTCATATAACTGTAATGTACCTTTTCCGATTGAACGGGCCTTAAATTACAAGACAAAACCTTCTTCCTCCATCATGGTTAAAAGATATTCATTAGCTTTTGTCTAGGTATCATTTTCACACAGTTTGGAGGAGGAAATTAAAATCGGATGAATGCTGCAATGGTACTTGAAAAAAAAATTAAACATAATTTTGATTTGTACCTTCCCCACCTGTTAAAGTAACTATGTTTTCTAGGAAAATCCTTTGTAAAATCTGTTTTGGATAAGGGCCTCAACTAGGTCATGCATGGGTAGAACCGTACTCAAGGGCGAATATTTCGGCTGTCAGTATTTCACCTGAACAAAATGATAATTATTATTCGATTACGATGCAAGAATTTTTCATAACTTCACCTCATCCCTTTATGGCACCTTAAAAGCTCCGTAGAAAACAAAAATACACAAAATTAATAACCTGTTTGCTTCATATCTCTTCTTCTATGTTTTTGACCTGCTGAGTCTTCTAGGGGAGTACAGTATAGTTGTTTCGCCATCATGCAATAAGAGATAATGCCAACATACATTTCAGTGATGCAGAAAAGGACGCTGAGGACTATTAATGAATGTATTCGTGTGTGGGTAAAATGAAACTGCTGCCACATTGCCGCAGGGTTTGCACCAGAGGAGGAACGAGAAATGTACGTATGCCGTCGGGGATTTTCTGGTTTTTTTTTGGAAAGCTGTTATCTGTATGATAAAATATGTAGTCCATCGATGATTGATTTTTCTGATAGGAAGGGGAGTTTTTTTCAATGAAAGAAACCAGATATTCCAGGCTAAAAGAACCCTAATTTCTCGCCGAAAACATGATTTTTCTTATCCTTTGGCGACTCACCGCCTCTGTCGGAGGTTTCGTATTCTTGACCCCCCACCGGTCACCCTTCAGGGAGCTTGGTCCACTGTCAGCAAATCTGGTCTGTAAGACAAGTTACAAGCCAGACTCCTTTACACAGTTACATGTAAAGAAGCGAATGACAAATCTTTCCAACTGTATAGTGGTGGTGCATGTTCGAGAATATTTGTATAGCCATACTCTCGGAGAGAGGGTCTAAATAACTTGTGCCTCTCAAATCCAAATGGTAACCGACATACTGGTTACCCGAGGCTCTGTTCATTGAAGATACAAGTCTTAAACAACTAAGACACAGTCTTTTATCCTAACGGAGACTGTAATGATAGGTATGCCTCTCCTCAATGTGTTTTGCACATTAAAACTCAGTAAACGAGATTTCTGACATGTATGGGTACAATGGGTATAATGGATAGTTGTAGCTTCCTTTCCTCGACTGAATAAAACATTAAGCATCACCCCTCACCTACCCTACATCGTGGCTGAGGGTACCACCAAAAGGTGTGAAAACCAGTTGTGGTGTAAAGTTAAAGTAGGAAAAATCAAACAAAAGAGCTTACATTTCTCTCTATCAATTGAACCTGAAAGTACCTCTTTTCCACTCAGTCAATAAAATGCTCGATTAGGATATCACTGTAGAAGGTTTCAGTATTCAATAATTTGTCCGAAAAGGCATATTCCCCAAAGCAGAAGAGCCTTCAAGGGAAATCACTCCCCCCCCCCCCAGTTTGAGCCAATCAAAAAGGGGGATCACAAGGGACTTCAAAAGTGACTTGAGCAATGTTCAAACTGAAGCTGTCCCAAAGATAGTGGATTGGGGGTTTTAACTACGTCTGAATGCCGATTAACCCTTTTTGAGGCACACCCATACAGAAGTTTCACCGGCCTAGAGAGGGATCTATGGCAATGAAGTGTCTGTTTGTTTGTTTGTTTTCATTTGATCCTCCCTTGCGGGAACTTGGCAACGTCCCAATGAAGGGGTATTAACGCCAAGCTGGCGTGTCCTCTTATCCCTTGAAAATTTTTAACCTAGATGCAAAATTGTGCGCAATTTTCCAGCCTGAGAGAATTCATTTTGAACTCGAAGGTTTAGTTGTGGTGTTTTTGGTGAAATATTTTTAAGCCTTCAATGCAAGACATTTTTTATTGGATGGAGGGGCCGGGCACATTCCCACATGTCCCACCCCTAGTGGCTGCGGGCCTTTTCTTAAGCATCACCAAAGAAGACTTCATACCAAAATAGCTGGATAGGAAACTACTGCTTCTTCACTACGTGGCATTCACCCATCAGAAGCCCTACACAACTGCATGGTTTCACGGGAAAATTTCTCTTCCAAGAAATTGGACACTTTGTCATTCAACCACCTGTTGAAAGTTTTACTCGTGACGAAGATATTTTTCAACAGATAATATTTAATGTATGATCAGAATGATGAAAATTCAGTTTAACAAATGTGCTTGTTTCTATTCGGAGTCAAAACGTACCCATTTTTATTACGGATGTTTTCTCCTAGGCTGTCCTTGGCCACCAAAACTTTTGAAACGCCAATTTAAAACGAGTGTATCACGATGACCACTATACTTACAAATCGGGTGTGTCTTTTTATCCAACCCAATTAACTATAGCACGCATTCGACCTCAAAAGTGTTCATAAATTTTACTTTTTGTCAGGGTCTTGAAATGGTCGCTACTGAGCTATAATGTGATTCACATGTTCATGGGTTCAAATCCCCCGCGATGCACGGGATTTTTCTCCGGGTACCCTGTCTTTCCTCGAAATTGGCATTACGCTTGCTACTGCACTAAACAGGTTGCGCATGTGACGAAGTTGTTTGCACGTCGTGCTAAAATACCGTCGGGTGGAGTAGTTAACTAGCTGGCTTTGTCTTGAAGGGCTGTTGCGGCTCAAGCCCTCCAAGGAAAATTATCCGGCGGAAGTAAGGCTTACTTCCTCAATACCGAGTAAAAACCCTGTTTTAGTGGATTAAATTTTTTCAATACCTTTCCATTTTCCTTGCAGAAAATTCCATGTATGCTAGAGTGCCTTTAATTGCAATTCACAATCCGTTGAAATTGCAAACACTTTTAGGGAGGCACCACCCCTCCCCCAGGCATGCGATCACACTTATGCCCTCTTCTGGAAAATCTTTGATCTGCCGTGCTGTTTGAATTCTTCTACCACTCGTTAAAAATCCCGCCAAAGTGAACTTTTCAACCAAAATATCCCTTGGCACCCTCGCATTCTTTTAACGTGGTAGAAGTTGACCTTACAACCTTTTGTATTGGGATTGTCTTTTCTGTGTATGATTTCTGTTTGTGAATGGTGGTAAAACATACTTGAATATATATAGCTGCTGGAGAACAAGTTGGTTGAAGTTCATTGTTTACTTATCTGGCTAGATGTGCCAAAATTGTTTTGTTCACCCACGTATGAATCATACTGCAGTCCTTTATTGCTTTAATATTACTTGTCATGAATATTCATCTCATTAGTTTATATCATGGCAATTGGTGTACCTCAATTAGTTTAGATTTTTAATTTGCTGCATAGAGTGAAATAGCGGCTTAGATAGAAACTGGCGTGACTCTGACCCCCAGTAACAAATCCAGCCCAAGAGAGTTAGGTTATGGATATTGCAGTGAGTATTACACAAAAGTCCTCCAATATAATTGCAAAATATCCATGTGACAAGGATGGGTATGGGATGGGGGTGTGGTGTATGTTCTTTTTCAGTTTGAAGGAATTACGAAGGAATAAAAGGAAATTAGGAATACAGTTTACTGCTTATAAGATTACCTGGTGGTTGAAAACATTTACGAAGTGGAGCGAGGAGCCACTCCTTACGGTCCCTCCTTATAGACAGCGAATCACACTAACAATTGACCCGCTCCCCAATTTTTGGAAATAGATCCATTCCCATATATAATGCACCCTCCCGGGTAAATGCTTTCGCCCTCGTGCATTGAGCCTTACTCGATCCAGTGGTATCCTCCAGTTTATGCGCTTTTCGGGCGTTGTTCAGGGGTGTACAGTATGACTCAAAGGGAGACGATAGGAAGTAATACCCCGGTGGGGTATGCTGCCCCCTCCGGTTGGGGATTTTTTTTTCGTTGGGAGCCTTAACCCGTAGGATATAACATATCATTCGTATACAAGTCTGCATGGTTACCGGCTTGAACTTCGTGTACATTGAGCAGATACTAACTGTGTTATCAACATCACTACCGCTGCCTTGGTCACTCTTAGTGAGTTGATATATCATTACCAGAAGTAATAGTTTCTGTGCGGCCTTTCACTGATGGGCTATCGGCGCTTATAGCTAATCCCCTCATCAGTAAGCTTCTGTGCGGAGTGGCGTAGCTGCAGGGGAGGGTGATTGGCCCCTCCCCGGCTGAAAAATTCGGACAATTCGGACGTTTTGTGTTACACGTGACCTACATTACAGCTGCAGCAAGTTGGTGTAGCCAGAGGAGGGGCCAGGATGTTAAATGTTGCACAAGATGGCATCTAAGGGTACTTAATATTCAAAAATATCCCTTAAGGTGGGATTTAGGCCCTGCAGTTAGTTCTCCAAATCTAAAAATCTGGCTACGCCAGTGGAATGCAGAACGTTTCAAAGTGAAGTAATACTCGTACTTTGGAATAAAAAAAATCAGAAAATTTAGGTGCTTGCCCCCTGGGAAAAAGTCTAGCTGCGCCACTGTCTGTGCGGTCAAAATTTGCTGTCAGTGCTGCTAGCGGTGCTAATAGCGCTTTCAACGATTCTGTGCGGCCGGTACACTCAGGGAATCAAGCTCCCTGGTTCAATGAACAACAGTGGAAGCCTTGAATTACCGATAATGTTAAAAGAAATTACCGATAATACAAGAATTTCTATAAAGCGATAATGTAAAATAAGAAATAACAGATAATGTAAAAAAATCTTTGAACCGATAGTGTAAAAGGAATTTGTTGATAATGTAAAAAACTGTAGAAAATGAAGGTTTCAAAATTATGGTCCTACCAACAGGGGTTTATGTGACTTCGCAAGTTTATGAAGGTAGGCAGGCAAGCTGACAGGCGGTAGGCGAACAAGGCAGGAAAGCAAATAGGTTGGTTCGTTGGTGGGTACGTGTGTGCATGCGTATGTGCGCATTGTAACCTGCGTCAATTTATTGGTTTATGCATTGACTATGTTGTGTCTGAGTCACGGTGTAGTCTTCACGGGAGTAACCGCCAGGACTTTTTATTGGGGGGAGGGGGGGGCGCCAATTACTGGGCCTGATCACCGTCTGGGGCACTTTTGGAATATTTAAGTACCCTGTAGACGAATATGGTGCTAACATCATTGGCATCATATGAAGTCATTCTTTTTGTACCATTGCAAAATATTTTTGCAATGTTAAAAGACTTACATACAATAGATTATCAGCTTTTATAAATAAGAATAACCTATTATATTCCGGGCAGTATGGATTTCGGAAGGATCACTCCACATATATGGCTGCTTTAAAGTTTGTTGATGATATAGTGTGTAACCTAGATAATAGAGTCAGCACCGTGGCCTTATTTATCGATTTATCTAAAGCTTTTGATACTATAAATCATGTAATTTTATTGAACAAACTGTACAGATATGGAATACGGGGTGTGGCATTTGATTGGTTTAAAAGTTATCTTTCTAATCGTAAACAATTTGTCCGTTTTAAAGGGAAGGACTCTAATCTTAATAATATTAATATCGGCGTTCCGCAAGGTTCAATACTGGGACCTCTTCTTTTTATATTATATATCAATGATATGTATAAGTCGTCAAAATTACTGAAGTTTATATTATTTGCCGATGACACAACTGTTTATTATCATAATCCTGATGTCAGTCGAGCCCTCCAAGTTGTTTCTTCAGAGTTAAAAAATGTTTCTGAATGGTTAGCGTCAAACAAGTTATCTTTAAATATAAGTAAAACTAAATTATTGGTTTTTAATAATATGAAAGGTGACACTGCACGTTTTACTATAAATTTTAAGAACACCATCATAAGTAGTGAAAATTCTACTAAGTTCTTAGGGGTTACAATTGATAATAAACTTACATGGCAGGATCACATTCATAACGTTACTAAATCCGTTTCTAAAATCGTCGGTGTTATGAATAGACTAAAACATTATATTCCTAGTTGTTCCTTGTTAACTATCTATAATGCATTAATTTTACCACACCTTACTTATAGTATTTTATTATGGGGTAATGCCTTGCCAACATATACAGACAAGCTTTTTATTCTTCAAAAGAGGGCTGTACGAACTATATCAAAAGCTTCACCATACACTCATTCTCTTCCACTTTTTCACCATTATAATATTCTAACTCTAAAGGACCACTACAATTACCAGTTAGGCGTTCTTTTGTATAGGCACAACAGCGGTCAACTCCCTCCTGATTTCCATTCCTTTTTCAACCTTAATAGTTGTCATTACAACTATCCAACAAGAAGAAGAGATAATCTTCTCCAGCCATATACTAGGACAATGTTTGCGCACTCTCACGTGAGAAGTAGCGGGGTATCTCTCTGGAACTCTCTTGACATTAGCATAAGAAATGCCCCTAACCTTAATCTATTCAAGAAGTACTTAAAGAAATCCTTCTTGTTATTGTATGTGGATAATTAATTTTATCTGGCAAAAAAATAAATAAATAAATAATCAAATAAATAAATAATTAAAAATCTGGCTAAAAGTAAGCATCAAACTAGCAGCAATTCTTTGTATACAATCATGTAAATGTTATAGGAGTCATATTCGTATTTATATATTCTAGTTGTGTAAGCAATTAAGAACATCTCAGTTATTAGGGCCAGACTAGAAAAGCTTGCAAGCTTCATCTGGTTCCTTTTCTACTGTCTTCATACTCACGTTTCTTGTAAATATTATTTCGTATTGTATCATAATAATAATGATAATGAATGTACGTTTGCATGTAGTACAGTTGAAAAAAAATAAAAAATAAACAAATAAACAATAAACAATTTTTGCAATGGTTACATATACATATACAAACAAATATATACATGTGTGTGTATGACATGCATGTATGAGGATACATGCAGTTTCTATGTATTTCATGTACACTTTACACTTGTCAGGTCACTCAGTTGTGACCGACCGCCTTAGTTCAGAGCACGATATCGAATAGGTTCTAGCATATCTCCCCAATGGGCTAAGGTGGAGCCAGTTCTTGAAGATGGTGATTTGAAGTTTGATCATTTCCAAATTTCAGCTTAAGTGGGCTGTAATACAAAGAGCTAATAACTAAGTCATAGAAATGCTCGCTATGGAATTGATTTTTACTTCTCCGTCTAAGAGGATCACTTAGTGTAAATTATAAAAAATTGAAATGTAATTATAACACATACCCCTGTACACCGAAATCAAGATATGTTCTCAGAAAGGGGGCTTTCGATACCACCTATACGTAATTGCACATGTAGGCAACACGCCCACGAACCTGCCTATTTGCTTTCCCACTCCCTACCGGCCTGGCGTCTGTCAGCTTTCCTGCCCACCTACATAAACTCACACACATACAAACTTGTAGGTAGGACCATATGAAACCCAGTTTTACATTATGGGTTAATTCTTTTTACTGTTTTACATTATCGGTAAATTTTTCTTACATTATCGGTTCAAAGAATTTTGACATTGTCGGTAAATTTTTCTTATATTATCGGTTCAAAGGATTTTCACATTATCTGTTTTTGTTTTTCATTATCGGTTGTTTTTACATTATCGGGAGTTTTTACATTATCGGTTGTCACTATGGTGGGTTAACAGTTTCTGCATGATGATTGAACTTGGCCACTAGCGGTAAGGCACAGACGATTGCAACAATTCGCAAGGGAGGCTCCGCAATGCCTAGATGTCACTTAAAGAGTGACAAATTGAAAAGAGGTTCAGTGCTAACCTTTCGATTCGAAAACCAAACAAAATGCAACCATAGCAGCACTTCGGTCATGAAACTGAAATTGGTGTAAGTGTATTTGCTGTCTTCACGATGCAGTGTTGCATAGGCCTACCAGTCGATTAGCCTGGAGAACTCGAGCTGTATATAATTTGTAAAAGGGATTTTTTTTCTTCATTTCAAACTTATCAGTGACTGAAAGGGCGAGAAGTAAACTGCTGTAAAAAAATTATAGAGGTAAGAATGTTGATTGTTTTGCAATTGAGGGAAATGTTAACAACTTAAAGGCCCAGTTCTCTCACCCAAAACAGTACCAATTTTCCTAACCTTCTTACTGAAGCCCCTCCCACAATTATCTGAAATTATCCTCATCCAGATACAATCTCAATTTATTGCTTCAAGTTGAGTATAGAAAAACTCAATTTATGTAATCAAAACAGGCTCAGTACCGTTCATGCTGTGTAATATAAGCTTTAATACTCTGCATTGTTTGAAGTAGCTGCCAATCAAAGAGCTGAGCCAATTGAGTATTTCGGTACCCCCGTACCAAAATTGTAGTTTGGGGTGAGAGGTTGGGCCCTTTAAGGTGATTATAATATGGCCAGAGTAAGTTTCCCAGTAACTTCTTATGAACTTGAAATAAAATCAATGTTTACCGGACCAAACTAAGTTGATATATATACGTCGGATTACGACCATGTGAATAAAAAAAAAATGGGTAGTCCACGGAGTTACAAATCTCATCGCAATTAAGGCCCACTTAAATCACTGCTCATCTGTAAGCTATATTAATTCAAGGTATAAGCTGATAGCTGATGTTTTCAGAACATTGTCTTGACCGTCAATCTATCCATGTTTTGTTTTAGAGTATTTCTTTCTGTAAGGGGTGTCAGTGTATCTTCAAGGTTGGCCCTTGTTTTCAGTGGCCACACTTTGCATGGTATTGTTATTTCTGTGTCTACGCCGATGTCTCTGTGTGTGCACTATAAGAGGAAGTGTCCACATCTTTGAGTCTCCTTTTCTAGCTAGGGCACATGCAGCCTAGGTCTCACAATTTCTCTCTAGAGGTTTTTCACCGAAGTCACTGCCCTGCGCATCTCTACATTTTTACTAGACGGCCAAGCGTTCGTTGTAATACAGTTGTATCTATGATGGGGAATCTGCCCTCCTGCTCTGCCCGTATATACCGTTGAGGCGGCGTCTGCTTCACACTTGACGGCAAAAATGAATTTGTTCATGAGAACGAAAATTTGATAGACGGTTAGTTCTCATGCTAGCAAGACAACTTGCTACTTGCGTTTGCGTTCTGCGTTGTTTGGAACTTGGTTCAACTTCTACTTGCAGAAGCAAAGAGGCGTGATACGCAATGTCATTGTAAGAGTTGTACGGTTGTGTGTGCGCTGTTCGAGTATCATTAATTTCCATGTGTACATTTATTGTTTTTGACACTGTCTATCGCGTGCTCTGAAAACACGACCGTGCCCATTAGTTAACAACTACAGGCAACTAATAAACGTGCTGCCTAATTTGCAGACACCGCATTAACAGGATTTATTTCTCTGTGTACGCGCGGTTTAATTTTGGCTGAAAAGGAGCGCACGCTTCCTTCGGGATTGTCTACATTGTTTCACAGTATTCACACCCGGCCCTAGGGCATCTTTCAGACAAATGGTTTCTGAGCGTAACGCAAAATAAAAACATTCGAAAATCAGTAAAGTTTCAACACAAATCTGCTCGGAACGCACGGCACATAAGCTTCAAATCATCTCGCACTGGACGGCAGAAAGGCATTGTAATCACATATTTTCATATCACAGAAGAGTCTGGTTAAACATTATAATGATTAAAATAAATTAGATTTATGTAAAACCTTATATAGGACAAAGCGCTGAACAGAGTTAACCAATGAAAGCTAGTTAGATCAGGAAAGTTTCGAGTTTTAATCAGTTTGCATTCCCCAATGAGTTTTTCTGTTAAAAAAGCAATCCTTCTTCAAAATTGTGCCCTTTGACCTCTGATATTTATACCAAAAGGTTGACAAGACACAAGGCATATGAGTTACTTTCCTTTCAAGTTTGAGGCAGTTTTTAAAACTAAAAAAAGTAAATTTGACCTTCTGTCGCATGGCCTTTAACATTGATTAACATGGAAACCACATATTTTGGTAGAACTGGTAAGCCTTATTTTGCATGTTAAGTTCCATGTTAAAAATTTTTGGTTTCCGGTTCAATCTGAACCGGATGTTTTTAGAGTGTACATGTGAAAGGACATTTATACAATGCTGTATCCAATCTTGCAATACCCAAAAGTTATTTGGCCGTGTCCGGGAGCGCAACGGCAACGACAACGGCAAAAATATCCCAAACAATAGAAAGTGAAAGACTGTTCACACTAGCACGACAACAGCAATGCGGCAATCCGGCAATCCGGCAATTCGGCAAAAATGCGTCTCGAAAAAAGTAATCGCACATGGAGCGATTCAACGCCATTTGCAAAAAATTCTGCCAACTTCAGTGTTGCAAGCATTTGCCTGTCTGATCGGCGGGAGCCAACGGTACGGGGCAGAGACGTTCTGTGAAATCCCGCCAAAACACTACACAAATTATTTTGGTCCGTACAAACTACAAGATGCCTCGTAGATCTGACTTATCTGCCGAGATTATAGAAAGCTGGCCATACTTGTCCAAAAAGAATGATTCATATACGATGCATGATTACCATGATAAAGTAAAGTTATTTATTGTGTGGGAAAAATAGCAAAGGAAATGGGAAATCCCCAATTCAATGGTAACTATTCATATCATGTACGTTGATAGCTGGTACTGTTAGAAATATTATTAAAGCCATCAATCATAACTTTTAAGCTTTGTCCATGATGTAACGTATGTCAGCTTTGAAATAATACCTGATTAGGCTATAAATTATTTCCTCTTGAGTACAAACCTATATTGCATTCCGATGTTTATTGAAAAAACATGGTTCGCTCAGTTTTTTTTTTAAAAACGTACGCCTATTTTCCCTGTCCCGACCTGACCTCTAACCTTGACTAGCCTAAAAAAGTGGCATAGGAAGCAATATGAAAGTGGGAGGGGGAGGACTTATTTTGGACTGTGCACCTCCCCCTTTTCCATTGACCAAAAGGTACAATTTTGATGCTAATTTTTTGGGTGGGTTTGCTTCTTCTGCGAGCAAGAACGATTTTTTTAATAAAAGAATTTAATGCCTTACTTCATTTTTTTTTTTTCAAATGAAAATGCGCAATGAAAAAGGTGGAAATATTCGTTTTTCCAGCCATGCTATAAAAGACAAAATTTCCAGTATATCTATGCCAACAGTCATTGGCTTAGCTACACTTTTTCCAGGAGGGCGGGGACAAGCACCCAAATTTTGTGATAACGCTCCCAAACGTATTTGGCTAAAAGTTCTGTTCAGACTTTTATTTTCAAATTTAATTATTCTGCTGTAACCATATTTTCCTCTTCCGCCCTTTCTTCTATTTGGTACGATCTTGCCAATACAAAGATCACTTCCTCATCAATGTCTGACATGTTCGATAATCAGATAACAAAAATTTGTCAGCTTCAAAGACCCGTCAGTATCATAGGGTAAATTTTTTTTCCGTACGCGGCAATTGTTTTTGCCTTCATATGCTGGATTGCCGTTGACTTTGACGTTGCCGTTGCTGCTGTCCGTACATGTGAACGCACCTTCAAGTTATTTTCACTAAGAAAATTATGAAACCAAACAAGGCTCATTTGGAGCAGAAATGATATTAATTCCAAAACGCTTGAAACCAAGTTTTTCAATTTCCTGAACATGTACGGTATAGCAGAGAAGGGGGATTGCGAAGCATTTGACGGTCTACACCAGACATTTAACTCTTTACAGCGGAGGTATAACAGTACACCTCCCTGATGAAGGGGTCTGAAAACAACCAAACACGTATTTTGCATTTTTGGAACCCAATAGTGAACTTCTCGGCTGTCAATTAAATACACTGCGTTTTCAATTATGTGTAACCTTCATGTAGGTTTACCTTAGTCGGTGTAACATGGGGTCCATCCGATATTCGAACGGTTCTTTATTCATAGGGGTTATTATTCATAACGTCTTTTTTTTGGCAAAAATAAGGTTCATGGTTCATAAGATTCGGTATTCATAATGGAAGAAAAAGTTCGCTTTTCATAATTGCAAGAAAGGTTCGCTGGTCAACATGGATAATAAGATTTGATATTCATAATAGTAAGACGGGTTCGTTATCCATAATGGAAAAAAGTGTTCAATACTCATCAATGAGAAAAAGATTTCGATATTCATTATGAGAGAAAAGGAGAAAAGGGACAATTAAGCCGGAACAATGGAATTGCATTTTAGGCCTAAGTTTGTGGACGGACGAAGTTTGGTGATTGGTGCTGGTTGGCCTACTGATGTTCGCACTTTGGCAAAGAGTTCTACTTTAAATGATTAATGTGAGACCATCGGAAAGTTGTGGTGCAGTGATCTAGTCCCCTGTAATCTACCTTAAAACAACAATTTGCTATACCGCACGAAGTCTGAGCCTGCAAAAATGGCCAAAAGTCAAGGACCTCATCCAGTCAGCATGGCGTGAAAGACAGAAGAAAGAGGAACAATGCTTAGTGACTTTTGCTAAGCCGTTCCACGTACTACTTCGCTGTTGCGTACAGAATGTTACTGAACTATCATTTCTTTAACCGAAATAAAATGAAATTCCGTTCAAACACACTTTCTCTGATAAAATCAAGGAATTTTCACATTGAAGTTGATTTTCCGACAGACCTCAGAGTTCTTCAACAGGTGTCAATTTCTGTGGGAATAGCACCACTATTTATACCCTCTCACCCAAATATGACACCCCTGTGAAATGTGTTATCAATAAAGTAACAAAATTTACATTAGCGGAAAGAATATGATGATAATGATGCTAATTGTGAAATATCTGTGAACAAAAGCTGTCGGTAGAAACCTACAACTTTAAAATCAGCATGAAAATTTTCTCCTGAACACTGACAAAATAATATACTTGTGTGTGCTAATATTAAGCAAAATAAGTCACTAGTAAAAGATATATTTACCCAACTGCCATAACATACTGAGTTTTTAACAGTGAGAGTGCCTGTAAAATGTCAACAGGTTCAGTGCTGTTATTAGTCTCGTGTGTAGCTGTAATTATAGCAGTGTTCATCACCAAATCTGGTATGCCCTCTTGAACTCACTCACAAAACAGGGGCTATTACACTCCTGACGCTTAACCTTGTTACCTTTTACACATCTATCAAAGTTCCAGTCCCTTTCGAGACATCCGTTTAACCTTTCGGGTCAGGGAGATCAACCTTAGACAAATTTCTGTTCTTTTCCTGATTTTTATCTGTGGACAGCGAATTGAGCTGACAGTTTTGACAGTTTGACAGTAATGAGATCTCATGAATAATGCAGCAACTTAAATTCTGTTTAATATCTGTTCTTTTTGTGTTCTTTTTCTGTAAAAGAACAGAAAAATTTTGCAAACAACAGAAAAAGATCAGAAAGTGCTGCAAATCTGTTCTTTTGCTTGTTACTAGTGTATGTCCTGTTTTTAACATTATGGGGTTATTCAAATTCTTTTTCATTATGGGGCTTATAATCAATCAATACAATTCACCAAACCACACACACTGTTAACAAGTATGAATATTGACACGAAGAGGCAAGTCATATGTCTACCCAGCTTATAAAGATACAAATTATTTACTGAATATACTACAAATAATATATGCAAATGCTCATCTCAATGTGAAAATGGGATAAATTTGTTAGGTCATTGATTACATCCTGCTCCAAGCCTTTTTTCATTGATATCTCCAGTAATCTCTTCAGTGGTTTCATCTATTCCTGCTGTTCTGTAGTTGTAGCTAGATAGTCTGAAGAAGTAGTAGATGGTAATCAACAAAACAGGCTGAAGGGCAAAGGAAGCCCAAGGCCCCATAAGATGCCCTGAAGTCCAAACTCTAATTAAAAGTCAATCATCAAACCTCTACAAATTTATAGGTCCCAAAAATCAAATTCTACCATAGTCATGGAAGAACTTGTCAATGTTAACCTTACCTTAAAGCAGTGTACTATAGGGGAGTTACTGTAACTACACAGTCTGGCAGACAATTCCACTCGTTGACAATTCTATGGGAGAATCTACCATGAGAGGGAAGTCCTCTTAGCTCATTTTCAAAATTTGAAGTATCCAAGCAGAAAAAAGATACATCATGAAAGTTGGGTTGTCAATAAGTGGAATTGTCTGCTTTTGTGTTCAGTGTCACAGAAGAATACAACCACAATGCCTCTGTTGTGCTGGTCACTGGACAGTTCCTGAGCAGCTTCAAGACTCCTTGCACACACACAATACTCCATTGAATATGATTTAAAATCCATCTTTCCCACCATAGGCCTGCTATGGCTGTTACCAAATTTGAGAAGTACCTAAGGGGCTTTTCCTAGCATGTAAATTTCCTAATGTCAAGCCTTGCAAAAGGCTTTTCCAGCTTTTACAATGTCCACAAACCTGAGAATTACTTTGAACCCTTAAATAACTAGAAGACAAAAGGGATCCCTTTCAGAAAGAAACTTGTAAACCTGAAGCATGTCCCTCTTTAATCCTTGTCAGCTCCAATGTGGTAAGCCCAAGATGTTTAAGCCTAGCATGATAAGGTAAATTCCTCACCTCAGGTATAAGGCAAGTGGCTCTCCTCTGAACTTGCTCTAAAAGTGTTGAAATGATAGCTGTTTTGGTTTAAATCAAGAAGAGCAACTTTTTCTTCATTCAGGATACTAGGATTTTAAAAGTCAGTTAACAACTAAAATTTCAAGGCAATTAACCTTAAGTAATTGGAATATGGGCAATGATCACTGCAATCACCAGTTTACAGTAACAGCCCTTTGAAGAAAATGAAAAGGGAACCTTGTAGATGCATACTTACAGTATCAAACAAATTGTTTATTTTCAAATACTGCAGGTTGGAAAACAATATGAACATTTAGGAAAGCTCTTAAGTTTAATATAGCAAAACAATATTTTGCTTTCTGTAAAAAGAGAAACTAAGGTGTGTGTAACTTAAAGCCACCATAGAACACCTGGTTGCACTTTTTAATGGTTTAAAATGATCTAGGCCTAGGCCTAAAACAGATGAGAAAACAACCACCATGTAAGAGTCAACTTTTGCATTTTTATGTAAGCAATGTCAAAAAGACCACTTGGTTTCCAAATAAAAGCAAAACCTCTATCAAGCAGTATCAAAACCTCTGTCATGAGTTTTAATACTCAATTTTCAATTGTTGATATTACTTCCAAGGTGACAAAGATATTTTGGCCTAGGCCTAGGCTAAGCCTACTGTTTTTTCTTCAACAAATACACATTTTGAAGATATGTTCATGGCAGATGAAATTCCCCTGGTGGTCAATTCAATATTTATAGGCCTAGTAATAGCAGAAGCTATATACGCTAGGCGTAACGGCCTATTCATCATAATCCTAATCTGATAGACGTTATGAGTGATGACAAATAAAAAGAGGGCGCTTCAAAACTGCAACCTGGGAAGGATAATTCCATGTTTATGACCACAGAAGTAAATCGTTACCATGGAGATGACATTTTCATAATTGTGAACTAGAAGAGTAATGGAAAGATCCTTCCCACAATACACTATTGGAGTTAGATGGCATAATGAGGTCTTTGACAAAGTTATGTACTGCTTAGGCCTAAGGTTAAACCTTGTTTTAAAAAGGAAAAAGAGTTTTACATTGTTTGATACTGTCGTACCTGTACAGGGAATATGAAGTGATAAAATATAATGGTTGGTTCAAAAATTCGAGCAGGTTCTAAATTCGAACACCTTATTAAAATCATTCATGTTTCATAGTCATAAGACAGTATTTTCTTCAATTACTTAAAACACCATTAAGAAATAATTATGGCTCCCATATGGTATGGGAAAACTGACAATTATTTTGCATCGATCTGTGAATAAACATTCCATTTAAATGAGGTGTTCGAATTAAGAACCTGTTCCAACTTAGAACCGACCACTATATATACTGTAGGCCTATTGAATAAACGAAATGAAACGTGTAACAATACCTAACCAGGGATTCCGCCAGAAACACAAAAAGGGGGGGGGGGGATATATAACTGCTAAACCCCAAGTCCAAATTGATGCTGTCCTAGGCTAAAGTTATGGGTGAGTTCAAGGGGACAAAAGCTTGCTTCAAGGCCCCTGTAGTATGGTGCAATTTGAAGCTTTTAAAGGCCATTTATTTGTGTAGGCTAAGTTCAAACATTGCTGAAAAAGAGTCTTCATTTTAAGTAAGAAACCAAGATATTGACAATTCTCTAATTTTTATGGAAATGAAAAGGGGGGGGGGGGGATTTTACCTTCTACGATCATGCTTAGGAGTCTATCAGCACAACAGGACCAACGCAATATTGCCTACGCCTATCCCAACAGTGTGCATATAGACGTTGCTCAATGTGCGGCTGAATTTGCGGCTCACTTTACACTAGTTATTTTATCCCCTTTTTCCCCCCTTTTCCCCCTCTGACGGAAACCGTGCTAGCCTAGGCCTAACTGTTATTGTTAAGCCAAGGCCGGCCGATACGTTACCGACGTTACACACTATGACCTAGGCTAGCCTACGTTAGGCTATGCTACATGTTTCAACGTAACTTCGTGTTTCCCAGCCTGCAATGTTAGGCTCAGGGTTTTCCCTATGTTAATTTTGTCAACCTCGGTTTTTGGAAATTGGTTGATTCAGAATGTGACGGGGAAAATCGACCCACCTTATGCTTGTCTGAGCTCCCACGACGTCTGTGACGCTTATTCACACAGCTTGTTGATTACTTCAGTAATGCCATTCGAGCCTAGCCATATCGTACTCGTTGCTACGTAGGTACTCTTCTTGCGTTACGCGTACGTTATGATCAGTACCATATAGCAGGACTATCATACACACTGTTTGTTAAGGAAGCCGAGAAAGGCAGTTACAATTTTCAACCTGGAGGAATAAATGGGGTTTTCAGTTGTCACTGATGAACGTGACCATATATTGCTCTCCTTTCAATCACTCCACATTACCAGAAATTGAGTGTATAGTATAGGACCGTACTGCTGGGCCCTGTTCAAGGGCTAGTTTTCAAGTTTTACGGTATTCTTTCAACGTTTTAGAAGTTTTAATTGTGATCCTTCTGGTTTAATTTAGTGGTGCCAATTGTCTTTTTTTTTTCAAGCTACGGCAGCCAGGCATATTACAAAACCACTGAGAACCCATATGAGCAAAAAGGGCGAGTAGCCTGGGCCCATGCAGGTCGTAACTCCATGCCATGCCTAGACCAATGGTATCACATTTACAGGATATTAGGGACAATTTCCTTGTCAAGACTCTACGAACTTTGAATTTGTCAGAAGCAGCTGCACTACTGCCGTTGTGCGTGATGCTCCGCATAAGCATCGGCCGGAGTAGGGAAAACAAGCCAGTGAGCCACAACTGGAAAAAGGCCGTGACGGGCTCGACTTTAACCCATAGGTTGGAAACTGGGTCGTAAAACTACACCTAACTAACTAACTAACTAACCGGTGTTTCCCCCATTGACATGTGTACATTATGTGCACGACCAAAGAAACAAGGGCCCGGTTGTTTGTGGGGATCAATTGATCGATTGTTTTATTGATTGACTGATATGATTTATCTTCCTCAATAAAATTGGATATGACATATGGCATTATGGAAATCATGTTAACAAGCACAATGAGGCATTATGAGTAAAAATAGTTTTACAACCGTGACGAAAATAATTGGTACTGAAAAAGTACTCGATCATTTAACAAAGTTCTAAGGCAGAGGACCAGAAAAGGTAGAGCTAATCTTTTCAAGTCTGGCCCTTAAAATAAGGTGCTGCACGTAGGGCCTACGTAGGTGTCAAAACCCCAGCTTATGGAAAAAGCTCACTTTTCGCCCTCTAAGATTACGTGACTGAAAAGAGTATGAATTTCGCTCCCATTCCCCCCCCCCCCCCATGAATTGAGGGACCGACCCCGGGAAAATCAGCTCAACGTCCCCTCAACGTCTCCTTTCCCCGGTTCTTTCCCCTGCTCTTTTCCGATACCGAGATCGTACCTTCCAAGTCCCGATTTGTACGGTCACTTCCAATCATTCAAGTTACTAGGCACACGCCCGGATCCCCTGGTGTACTGAACTAGCTGCACTCATTGCTAGCCTCCGTACTGCGCACAGTAATACCTATTTAATGTGTGAAATGGAGTGACTTTTTGAAATTTTCCTTCTCTATAGAACTTTTGTGAACTGATAGTAACATGTGCATTTCTCAAATTTTTCATCAGTGCACCCTGGTGGGCGCGTACACTACCAGGACAGGGAGTGACTTCTTGTTAACTTGTTTAGCGTGCTCTTCATTCCATTTTACTTATTTAGTGTGTGTTGTTTTGCTTGTTCAGGGTCCTCTTCAAGACCCCTCTGTCGTGCATGACATCCTATGTTCAGTGGAAAGTGATCTGGGGGAAAACGATCTGGGGGAAAGCGTTGAGCATAATTACATGTTGTTTACGAAGGTGCAAATGGCTCCATGTATTCCTTGACTTCAAAATTAAAGGGAATGAGCAGTCTCTTAAATTGTAATTGTCTGGTATGGTAGACCTACCCTCTTCTATTCCATGAATGGCTGATTAACATGCTCGTAGCCAGGGGGGTTCAAAGGGTTCGGGCGAACAACCCTTTGAGCCGAAACCACCATTTATCATGAGCGACCCCCCTCCCCCCTTCAAGGGCAAAAAGTCCAAATCTGTAAGAAATCACTGCGTTTTCTTCGTATGCGCATGCAAAGGGCCGGCTAGCTACTATTAAAAACAGAGCTGGTGAGTTTACAGCTCCCAGCTGTTCACAAGGAGAAGAGAAATGACATTAACAACTTTTAATAGGCTTTCTAAGCAGCGTCGGTGATTGACTGCTAAAAAAGCAAACGTAAAGTTCTACAACAATGCCTAACTGGCCTTGTTAATATGCATTCCACTTGATGAAAAGCACATAACATCTAAGTAAAGACAGAACTGCATTCCACATTCCAATTAAGGTCTCGAACTAGAAGTGAAATTGGAGGGTAGATCAGGGTTGATGCGGAGGGCTCCTTTCTGTCAAACTTGTGTGCCACTTAAGCAAATTTGAACACCCCCCCCCCCCCTTCAACTTTAATATCTCCCTCTTTCTGGAAATTTGGAACATCATGCAAGAAACTCTGATCAGAAATTATCTTTTACTATTCAGAAAGCAATAACGGTACTGTCGGCATTTTCGTCCGAATTGCACCTAACATGTAAAAATATACTACGTAGGTAAAAACGATGTAAATTTCCTCTCTCTTGCTTATTTTCATTGACAGGTTAGTTGAGATTTCTTAATGGGCCTACCCCACTGCCGTGTGTTGGGATATGGCAGCCTATTCTGTTAATATTTTCTTAAGCCATGATAGACGACGTCTCCTTAATTTTACTGTGTTCATCCTCAAGTAGCTTATCCTTTTCAATGTAATCCAAACTTTTGACGCATTTAGATTTTTTAGCTCTTTAAATCTTTCACAGTTCGCTTTCGTACCAGGGGTGGCGCCGGCGGAGGAGGGGGGCATCCCCCCGTTGGGGAAGGTCGGCGGTTTCGTCGGGGAGGCCTGAAAATAATAAAAAAAAAAACTAAAAAAAAAAAAATACAAGGACTGAAGTAACTGGGTGGGTGATTTTGAACCTATTTTTTGTTTTGAAATGCTATTTTAATGCATATTCGAATCGATTTTCAATCACTTCTTTGCCCTGCAGTATACCTCATTCCATACACCTTGTCCTATCTCATCCGTGTACCTTGTCCTATCTCATCCCCTGTGGGAGAAGGAAGGCATTTTTTCGGGGATGCCTAAAAACTTTGAAAACGTAAAGGACTGAAGTTACTGGATGGATGATCATGAACTGTTTTTTTTTTTTTTGATCATCCTTTTTTCTTTTGTAAAGCTATGTTAATGCATATCTGAATCGGTTTTAATTACTTCTTACTAGCTCTGCTATCCCTCATCCCATCTTCAATCCGTGCGCGCAAGGTTGTGCCCATGTCGGGGAAGACTACCCTCCCACTGTTGTTGAGATAATAAAATTTCGTCGGGGAGCCTTCATCTACAGGCCGATAAAAGATGAGGGCCTGATAACTTCAGTCACGATCTTCTTGATTTTGTTTACTTGAACACCATATTCTTCTAGGAAACTCACAAAATTCCAAATTTTCCGTACAAAAACGGGGGAGCAGTTGTTCATGTGCATGCAGTGCCCGATGGTCTGCCATATGGCCTGCCCCAACAGCCGAATTCTAGCAACGGTAATGAAAATCGGCCAGGCCGTTTCAGTTTGACCAACACATAATGAGAAACATCATAAACAGTAGTGTAAGAATATCTTCCCATAAGTCCGACTGCTCTTTTGGGCAGGATTACATTTCTGGGGAAAAAATCTTCCTCCTCCCAAACTGAAACGCTCCCGTACGCCTGTTTCAATATATAAAATGTAAAATTTCAATTTTATGGGAAGGCAAACTTTTTCCGCTGGAAAATTTTCCAATATGGTCCGAGGGCCTTAATCTGCCTGATGATATTTAGTAACCCCCCAAAACTACAGATCACCCCCCTACTTGATTATTCTTATGAGAAGGTCAGATTCTTCCTAAAACCCCCAAATCTGTAATAAAATTACAATTTTCCCCAAAGTAAGCCTGAGATTGTTCAAAGTGGCAAAATTTTCCAATTTCGATGGATACACAGTACAACAAATAACCAACTCTTTAGCCAACCCTTTAAATCAACCCAAACCTAATTTTGCTCTTAAAAGGCTTATCATTTAATAAAGAACCCAATTTTTTTATTTTAACCTTGCCAAAAAACAAATTTTCGTATGTTATATCCCAAAATTTTTGCAATATAATAAGCTGTTAATTTTCAAATCTTCGTTCAAAATAGGGAAAACTCTTCGGGCAAACTTCTGGTCTCGTCTTGAGACCTTACTTAAACCTAGAATGGTTACATGCATAACCCCAACAAAATTTCAGCTGTCGCGAACAAAACGTTTTTGATTTTGCCCATATGAAGGATAGATTCTTCAATAACACCCCGACTTTTTAATGGTCCTTAAAAAAGTCGAAACTGTTGCAAAAGTTTTAAATTTTTCTTCAAGATAAACTCCAGATTTTTAAGTATTTGTTAAAAAGATAGTAAAAAATTTCGGCGCACGCGGGCCTCAAATTCTGCCAAGTCACGTCCCACCGGGACTAACTCATTGTCTTTGTCGGGGCCTTGAAATGCTGGCCCCCTGTCGGGGAGCTTGAACCCCTGTCGGGCAAATCCTTACGCCACCTGTTTCGTACAGCATAACAGTCTTCAATGTAGTCGAAAAGGGGGGGGGGGGAACTTGGGGAGGATTTACACATAATCAGAGACGAGGTCGTTTGTGGTACTGAAAATCAGTCCAAGTTCGATGTAAAATACGAAAAATTTTGGAAGTCGTAAGACTACAAAATTAGAATTAATTCAGATATATTTGATTTGGTTATTTAGTCATCTTCTATCCACACTTATTCATCGTTTCTTTAGACAATTGACTAACTCCGTCGTTGAAATTTCTACACGATGCTGACGTGTGGTTAAGTTAGCAGTAGCGTCTGCGAAGGACAAAAAAATATTTGTCCCTCGGGACTTTGACGGCAAATCCCAAACCATGTGGACTTGGCTAAGTCTCTCGTCAGTGTTCCCGTGGTCAGTACCAGCAGCCTCTTTAAAACCCCTCTACAAAACTCTTCTGTAAAATCCCTGTACTTACAGAACACTACAGCTCACCACAGGATACTTGGCGTTTGATTAATCCGCTGCAGCCAGCTGCGGCTGACAGGGAACCTTTATCTGTTGTTTGTTTAATAAGCTCTTTAATCATCCATGTGTCTACACTTCGATCCAGATCGATCCAACTGGCTTGTATTAAAATTTTAGTGTACTCAAACCTCATGATCGGCTTTCGGGATCGCTTTATTTAGGTGTCTTTAAGTGTTATTATCATGTATCACTTGTCATCTCCTCACCACCTTTTTGCATCTTTGCCGACCGTAGCAGACAGCATTAAGTGAAATACTCATGAGGTGTTCACAACTTTGCCTGTCAACTTCCCAACAAGTGCTTTCCCTGTAAAGTGTTTTTCCATCTAGAGTTCCTGACAGATCGTAAGGTATTTAGCACCTAATTATACACGTTGTGCATGACTCTCTATGTTGAACATGTTTAAAAAACTGAAGATAAAAAGCTCCACCCCGGCCTCCAGCGATCATTATAGTCCGAAAGGCCGATCACCTCATGTAATTTTCCAGGCATAATTGTCTTCTTTGAGAATCGTGTCTTCTTAAACTTATCTAGAGATGGCTCCAGACGGGTGGTAGCCAGGAGCTCGGGCCCCTGCAAAAGCTATGAGTCGCCGACAAGACAGGGAGAAAAATTTGTGGTGTGTGAAGAGGCCCCAAATTTTTTCCATTTTTAACAAATATTTAAAAAACTGTTCATTCTTTCGCGGAAAATTTTTTCAAAAGAAAATTGAAAAAATGTGGGGGATTTTTTGGGAAAACTGCCTTTTTCTATGAGTAAAATCAAGTAGATCATAGAGGGGACTGAAGTTCGGTGGTGTTACACATTTTTTCGTACGGATTAAGACTTTCTGGCCGTGACGAAACTTGAAATTCCCCGAAAAGTTCTTGCAATTTATAAAAGATTATTTTAAAAAAGGAGGTGCTCATATTTGAGAAAATGTGGAAAAATTTGGAAATTTATTAAAGGAAATTTGGGTTCAGTTTTCGCAGTATACCGTTAAATGGAAACTTTCGGGTTTTTTGTATTAAAGGACCCGCCTATCAATAAAAACAAAATTAGTAGAAATGTAAAATTTTTAGGCAACTGAAGTTCACTTAGGTAAAATATTTAAATGTTTGGATCAAGTTTTATCCCAAGGAATCAGAAAATTTGCCCAATTTTTGGCCTTTTTTAAAAATGTTTGAAAAATTGGAGCTTATACCGGAGAAGATTTCAAAGTTTACTGGAGAACAATATTTGGGTTAAGTTAAATCAAGAAGAAGACCAAGGAAGAGGGAGTGGCTGAAGTCCATTGGGGATGCACTTTTTTTGCATAATAGTCACACGGATCAACTGATCAAGGCTCCCATGCCTTTCCCAATGGGAAGCATACCAGGTGCTTCATTTTCAGATATGAAGAAGCTGCTTGATTGAACCAATGAAAATGCCTAATTTTGAGTTCACGTCATTGATTTCTTTTTCTTCAGAAATGCAAAATGTTTGGATTAATGTTTGGAGTAATGATTTTGAAATCTGGACGTGTAGTTGGTCCATAATCTCACTTTTTCAGGTGCATTATTATGCCCCCAAAATAATTGTACATACTTGTGGTGTGAACAGACTTGTTGTGTCGTGTATAGGAGGGGACCATGAGGGGGTGGGCCCCAAGAAATTGCCCGGTTTTCCGTTGGGCCAGTCGGCCCCTGCATAGGCTATAAACATCAAAGTAGAGGCGGCCGCTGTGCTTTTACTTTCAGCTTTTGACAGTGGCGGAGCTAGGGATTTCGGTCAGTGGGGCGAAAATGGTCTGCAGGGGCGCTTCGAAGGAGTTAATGCCCTGAGTCTTACCACGATCGAAGACACGGCTTTTCAGACTTTCCTTGATTTTCCGCACCTGGTAGAAGACTACTTCTCCATTTCTCCGCAGCAAGTTTTTCTATTAAAA
Organism: Holothuria scabra; assembly: GCA_037179385.1. Taxonomy (NCBI): domain Eukaryota; kingdom Metazoa; phylum Echinodermata; class Holothuroidea; order Aspidochirotida; family Holothuriidae; genus Holothuria; species Holothuria scabra. Next base: position 50,906,267 of record CM074181.1, read on the forward strand.
CATGTTTAAATTTTCTATCCATGGGCTTCCGCAGAAGAAAATTCGGGGGGGGGGGAGGACAAAATTCTTTTAGGGGGAAAAAGTTTCTCGCCACCGTGACTTTGGGGCGGAGTGCAAGAAAATTTTGGCCCAAAATGCCACTCAGATAGCTGGAAATGGCATTTCTAAAGCCTATTTACCCCATATAAATAAGGAAAGCACTGCGTGAACTGTTAAGAAATGTTGATGTTAATTATTTTTCTTCGTATTTTTCTTTATGTTTTCTTCATTTTTTCAGGTTTTTTTTATTTTCCAGGGGAGAGCAAGTTCCTTCCTTGCCCGTACCTGCGGACGCCCTTGTTTCTATCCCTCTTTCAAACTCTGGTATGACTCGAAGGCGGTCATTATATTTTGTGTTATTGCCAGGTCTCGATTTCAGATTTTAATAAAATAATGGGCTACTTTGTGAAGATAAAGATTAAACCTGCTTGAGCCAAATAGCAGGCAATCTTACAGGAGGAAAGGTTATGAAAATTTTTTTTGGCATCTGGAAATCAAGATAAGCACACGAAGAAACTTTAACTGACGTAATTTACATCATGTGACCAATCTAAAATAGCCATTAATTAAGTACATTTCAAGAAATAGCCAACTGACAAAAGGTCTGCTTTGCTCTCTAGATACCAAATTCATAATAAATGAAAGTAGCCTAAACGTAGGCTTAATATTAGATGCAATTTTCTGGGTTTTGAGACCACGAAAGTACAGAAATAAGCATTTTCATGGGATTATCGTGCAGTGTCAGAAAGAGCCATTTATCATGAGAATGGTCACTTGAAGAAAAGCAAAATGGAAACTGCTCATTAAAATTCTTAAACCATTACCACCATGATAACAGTTTTATTTTATTTTAACCTGAATGTTCTCTTCAAATGATTTTGAAAAATGTTGTGGAAGCTATTTTGGTATCTTTATAAAATTTTTTATTGTCTACGTTGACAATTATCCCCGACAACAAGAAAGCTATCTGTGCTACAATTATTGTTGCGCCCTTTGCAACATCTTTTATTGGCCGGGAGGGTGAATTTAATGTCAGTCTGTGTATTTCGTAAGCTTATAATCACGCTTGGTGGGGAAACAATTAACTTAGCACAGCGACAACATTCATTAGTGCGTATAAAGCATGAAGATACGTTTCGGCAAAACCTATCACTCTATTACAGAAGATGACCCTTTTCATAAGAATAAAGTCGACTAGTACAGTTACTGGTGGCTGTTTGAGCATTTTGTAATCTGGGTCTTAAAACAAAGCTATTAAATTATGTCTTTTGCCAATAATAGTGCAAGAGGAAAGTATGTTAAAAACTAAAAAGGGCGCCGACAGACGGGGGGGGGGGCGACCGCCCCCTGACCATATGGCAGCTCCGCCACTGGCTTGAGGGTTTTTAGATCTAAATAGGTGACCTCAGTTAAAGAGTTTCCGTGGTGAATTTCAGAGCCTGAAGGACTGAATTTTATTCGTTTTAGCCACTACACTCAAAAGTCGACTCTTATACGGAACTTCATTGTTTTGAAAATGAAGAGGAGTCTCAATTTGCGTTTGACATATACTTGTATCGGGTATACCAATATCTTGGTAGTTGGTACCCGTTCGTATCACCAATTCTACGAATGAATGAAAGGAAGTTGTCTGTGTGAAAAAGTGTTGTTTTGATGTACTAATGTAATGGGGGTAAACGGAGGGGGATTGTCCTGGTGGCAGATCCACATACCTGTTCAGTGTTGTGCAATTTTCCTCACAGGTGGATACACAGTTTGTTCACTTTGTACTCGGGTACACCGTACCCGTATACCGAGGATGTCGTCCAATCACTTGAGTGAAAATTTGGCTTATATTTCTGAATGCAACTGTTTTGACTAAGATCCCTGTAATGGTACAAGTTAAAGTATTTTCTACCGGCGCAGGAGAAAAGGGGACTGGATTTTGTTTCGGAGTTGCGTCCTGGGGAGAGGACTATATAAGGGAAGGGGATTCCTCCTTCTTTGAAAAATGAGTATTCGGAGTCTGACGTTGCGATTAGGTGTAACAAATTGGCTGAATATTAACTAATGATCACTGATGTTTAAACATTTTTAAGGCGTTTTTACCCTTGGATGGGAGCATACTTCCGCTCTCACAATTTTAACTGTGGGTTAAAGCCCCCACCCCTTTCTATTCTATGGATCACCTCTATCCAGTAACCACAAGGTACCGGAAAACGATTCACAAAATTTGATATTAGCCTAATTGTGAAACCACCAGCAATTTTATGCCATACATATTTCTTGAATCCAAAGGTAGCGACATGGGAATATCTAGAAACAGCTTGGACAAAATTCGTTTCATTCAAAATCCAAAAACTGAACGACTGAAGTTTAATTTCGGGATCTATAGAGACTGGGTATTTGCATTCATAAGTGACCATGTCAGTCGTCTTACAATTTGTGAAACATGGGAGTCATGTCATTAAGTGTCCTGCAACAGAAGTCACATATTATTTTAAGAAGGAAATTATGCATGACTCAAGGTAAAAGGCAAATCAGTGTCAAAGTATGCGTGGGGGGAATGACAAACAATCAAGGCATTTACTTTTCTATACATGAATTTTTCATCCTATCAGATGAAGAATGATGCTTCCGTCCATGCGTCCAACAATTTTGGATAGGAGTTGACTTTTCCAACTGATGCAACTCATTGGATTTTTACAATTGATTCAGCTCTCTGATTGACATCAAATTTAAAGGATGCAGAATAACTCACTGTTTCGACTTATACACATTTACAAGAGTCTGATAAGCCCACCACAATTTGCTGTATGATTCAGTGACGCTAATAACCTACAAGATCGAAGCGTGACTAGAGGTAAAGGGGTGTATATACCGGTGCTGGATGGGACAAACCAAAATGTTATCTGTGAAACCGTCCTGGTAGTGTTTTTTAAGCCAGTGTGACCTTGAAAACTCAATTTTTGACAAGAGACAAATTGAAAAATTTGAGGGAAAAATTTATTAATCGTCACCCCCATTTTATGTGGGGAATCGTACTGTGTTAGCTTAGGCGTAGGCAAACCCCCTATTTGTTGCCTGTAAAAAAAATAAAACTTTTGCGGTAATAATTCATTATATTTACTCAATTTGTTGCCCCAAATTGCATCTAACGACTCCTAAAACTTTTTTCGGAGGAGTCACCCCTTTGACTCCTACAGGGATGTCACTCCGAGGTAAAGTTAAACCACCTCCATCTCAGAAAGCTTCCTTCGCCAGTGAATTTTAGTAGAAACAAAAGCTATAGAGACACTATAATTATGGCGTCGCCCAAAGGTTTAGTACACAATGCCGGCGTTTATTACATTTTGCGTGCTTTCAGGAACTTCTTGGCTTCCGTACATCGTATTTCATGATATATAGGCCATCTGTAAGGTGAACTAGTAGTTACTGCACAATAGGCCCACAGTGATATACATGGTACATTACGTCATCCATTGCCGAAGGCTTTACATATAGACCCACAATGTTCAACATACAGAGATGGCATTCTAAAGTGAGCAAAATGTATGTGAATCACTACGGGTATATATTTTTGATGGCGCTATATAATTAAGTAGAAATTCTGAAAAAGCAGTCTGCTACATACAAACTGACTACATACAATAAACAATTCATTGTGGGGTGATTTTACCATCACTTCAGGATCACCCCAGAATGTCAAGATGTACTTAAAGCAGATGAACCTCATTGTGGGGTTAACCCCACAATGCAAAATAGCCCCACAGTGTGTTAGTGTACATGCAATCAGCCCCACAATGTAGCCCTGGCCAGAGCATACATACATACATACATACATACATACATACATACATACATTCGCCCCCAGCTGCTTTAAGTTCATGAAACACTTTTGTCAACACTGCTGGTGCCTACATACATACATACATACATACATACATACATACATACATTCGCCCCCAGCTGCTTTAAGTTCATCAAACACTTTTGTCAACACTGCTGGTATCTCCTACTAGTAAACGCTCTGTCTGAATATGACAACGATAACGGCCACATAGTAACCTGGTAATCCTAATAAAGCCTTTAAAATTCAAAGGTACTTTAGTCTTGCAAGCAGCTGGTTCGTAAAGGATCCCCTTTCATCTATTCTTAGAAATCATCTAAATAGCTAAATCCAATTAAGCCAAATGTTAACTATAAGCAGTTCTTTGCTAGTCCACCCCCCCCTCCCCTCCAGTCACCACCACCCCACTACATAACTGAATGAAGTGTCAGGATCATTCAGCCGCTTAGCAATGGGTTTTCAAAGCAGCCGAGGGTCCAGGGGCTGCCGAACAGCCCCGAATTGGTGCGATCACTTCACCATTTACCTCTCATATAGAGATTGGAACGGACTCCGGTGAATAAGTTCCCTGGCCACTTATGTTCTTGTAGTTTATTATCTTCTTCGTTTAGGAGCTCTATTTGTTTGATTATGCCAGATAAGCAAACAAGCCAATTTTAGGTAGCAAAGACTGTAAATCCTTCCTTAAGCTTTTTTGGGCCATAATCCGTAGAGGCCGCATAACCTAGAAGGTAACAGCAGCTGCGTTTATGTCTAAATAGTCTAAAGTGTTTATCAAACTTATTTGACATCCTCGAAAATAGCAGTGTTGACAAAGTGTTTAGGGGAATTGATTAGGAATATTTTAGGTCCATTCCAGCGATTAATCAGCTAAAATGACCCAAAACAACAGCTTCTTAATGAAGTGTTATTGTCGTGTAATATGAAAAGATGTTTCAAAATCGCTTTCGGAACCTATTTTGAAAATATTTTTAGAACCAGAAACGCAAACAACGACCCTCGCCAAAAATGTCAGTTCATTGATAATACAACGGTGCAAAGCATAGTGGGTATCTGAATAAACGTAAGGGATACTAAAGCTGTCCATACAAGTCTTTTTGTTATTTGAATGTTATTATTTTGAAGTCAATAAGTAATGCTGTGAATTTGTGTTACAAATGTTTGCTTAATAGTGTTGATCCTATCTACAAAATATACAAGTGGGAAAGGCAAGCCTCCAGCGTCGCCAGTTTTATTGTTGTCTGTTTTTAGAAAGTGTTTTTACCATGTAGATATTTGACAAATTAGGTATAAACTGCAAATGTAGGTGCCAGAGTGATGAAGAAATGAGTGGGTACACTTTGTGCGTAAGTGTTTTTGCTTTTAAGGTTTGACTGTTACAGGGGTCTGCAAATGCAATTCTGAAGTACGCGAGGTAAACATCAAGCGGTCTGCTATGCTGAAGAAATACAGACCACAGCTCCCACATTGAACGTTGGGAAGCTGACCTCGGGGTTACCGAAATATATTAAGATCTGATGACGTTAAACAAGATCTGAATGGAGCCGCTTGTGGAAATGAACTCTTGGTAAAAAGAATGACTTATTCATTCTGTTTACTTCCAGTTACGATCAAGAAAACTATGATGCTTACCAGACTAAATTAGCAAGCTACCATATAAAAAATTGTGGGCCAAAAGACCCAAGAACATCGGGAGGTCTTGGTCACCCTTTCTGAAAGTTAGGCGAATGGTCATAAATCTGTCCCGAAATTTGCCTGAAGCTGTCAACAGTTACCGCAAACGCACTGTATGACAGGAAATATACTTCCTCACATAGGTTCGTTGATAAATTATTCCAATATTCCTGAAGACGGTTATTCCTGCTTTGTTTATGCTAAGATTTTATTTTCAGTACCCATGCAGTTAGTCAGCCATCTTGAAATAATGCAATGCATGATGGTAGCTGGCGTGGAGCACTGCGGTACAAGATCCAACACAATGCCATGCTTTGGGTTTGCACATACGTAAAGTGATGCGAAAGAAGGTACACATACTGCATAAATAAGCAGAACAAAGACACCAGGCTTCCGTATAACATTTTTAGTGAAGATAGAAAGGAAACAAGAAAGGTACCGCTTTATTTTGGAAATATTATTTGTACTTTCAAATGACATTTCAACATATTTTCACCTTGAAGACGGCAAATGTGCAGTTTTAAACTTTGCAAATGAGCTCTCACTTTCTTTTGAAAATTTAGCTTTCTATTTTTCTTCAATTGGAAAAATACTCAATTACCTAACACTTTGAATGGGAATTATAGACATTTTTAGCGGGTGTCTGTTTTCGCTCTGCGTAAGCTGGCTCCAGCACGGTCCCCCAAGATGCATTTCACCGAGAGTGCCTAGGATGTAAAGATTGGACAATAACAGTCACAAATAAGAGGTCTGCTTCCCAGCTAGCTGTTAAGGCCGACAAAATGCCTTCAAAAGTCCTTTCCAAGATACTTGTGTCAGTGGTGAAGGAAGATAATTCAACATGTGAGACAAAAAATGTTAAGAAGCCTAGGTAGATGGTTATCCTTCCACTAAATGAAAATCTTTTGCCAAATTGACTGGTTTGATAACCAAAATTGCTTGTTTCTTTATATTGTTGGACCAAGCAACCATTGTTTTGTACGTACGTGCTTGAGTACGAGTGGCTCCTGCCGATGGATTTTCGCCGCTGACACGTTAGTCTGCTTTGTGCACATCCCACTACCTAAGGACCGCGTGTTTGGTCTAGCGGTTAGAGCATCCGCCTTTCACGCGAAAAGCCCGGGTTCGTTTCCCAGGTGGAGTCATAGCTAAGACTAAAAATGGAACCTACTGCCGTTGTGCGTGATGCTCCACATGAGTAATGGAGTAGGGAAAACATATCAATAACCAATAAGCCAAAGGTCGTGACAATCGTGGTAATAGGTTGGAAAATAACTGACTGACTGAGACTAACTGACTGACAGACTGACCGACTGACTAACTAACTAAGATATTAGGTTTCATGAAGATTGAGGAAGCGCAAGGAATGTAAACTAATTTTTACTTAGGTTCAAATTTGATTGACATGGTTTTGATTTATTTATTGCTTCCAATGATATTTTAGGGGCGAATTTTAAATGGGTTGCCATACGAACCAAAGCTTCTGCCACCATAGGCAAAATTATAAATTAGCCTTTTTCGTGGTTTGATGGGGACATGTCTATCCCGTTAAAAGGTATGCCGTATGCCTACCTGATATAGTGTAGGATTTTCCTGTTATCCAAAGATCATTTGCCCCTTTTTAGTTGCGGTGCCTGCCACGCAGGCAGCCGCAACTATAGCAGTCGCCACAGGAGTCGAAAATTAGGAATTACCGCTAACTCCTCCGAGACGGGCGGTTCCATGGGTATGTGATGTTGTGTTAGTTGTGGGGAATGTTGTTTTACAATGTATATCATTTATTGAAGGTCGTTAACCTTTGGTAAGGGTGTTAAAATGGTTAATTTTGATTAAAAATTCGCGTGGGCGGTGTCTATTTTTAGAACAAGGACCACAGAGGTGTGTTATCAAGAACTGATTTGTTATTGGTTGACAATGTGTTTTGCATGGGGTTCAAGGAAGTAATCCTAACAGTAACGTTGTACGTAAATGGTAGGTAGTATACGTACGCGTTTCGTGTATTTGCGGAATTGGAGATTTGGAATATGTCATCGGTAGTAAGGTGCTTCTATGTAATATATGTTCTATAGTGCAAAAGGAATACAGGACTGAGTCGTATTGTGTATGTAGTAGTGTATGGGTCGAGTTATATTGTGCTTTCACTGTGCTGGATGGAACTTGGTGCGATAAAATGTGATAACACTGGTCTAACACTGGTTATCACTGTTGGTCTAAAGAAGTGACGCAAGGATAGGTTAGTTTTTTTGGTTAAGTATTAAAGAAAGTGGGGGGGGGGGGGTCAACGAAAATTAGTAGAGTTTTGTTTCTGATTCGGTACGGTGTGGGGTGTAAGTTTATCGTAAGGTTTAGGCCGGCCAAGCCTAACGTTAGGCTTAGTTATACCGTGCCATGTTTCGGTAAGTGTGGTAGTAGGAACAATGATACTTAGTGTTGTTATGTAGGCTAGTACTTAGTATGAAATAGAAACATGCCATAAGTAGGCCTAGTAGGTAATAAGAAGAAGAAGTAGTAGGCCTAGTAATGAGTTATCGGAGTAGGCCTATATTTCCCAGGATTTACCAAATAATAGGCCTATATTGATTTGTTTTCATGTGGAGACAGGCATAGGCCTAGGCTAGGCTATTTAATGTTAATACTGTAGACCTAAGTTGTTAAAGGCTAGTGTAAGGACCACAGCCTGGTCACCTTCCTTGGTCACTTGCAATTTTATTACCTTGTTTGTGTCAGGGAGCAAGAGTATGATAGCTACTCTTGTCCTTGTACATACTGCATCTGTTCCTCTTATGTGTCACCACATAGTAACTTCTCAATTTTTTGTTTTGTTTTTGTGTAACCTTGTTTTTATGATGTGTATCCTGCCTCTATCCTGAGCTCATGTTCTCCACATGGGTCCTGGAGGGTAGACAATTTTTATGACATGTAAATGAGGTCCAATTGGGCGGGCTTTTTAACTGTTTCGATTGGTTCAGGGTGCCATCCTTGGTAGCTAGGGCTAGGAATAGCCAATGGTTGCAATTTTAAGAGTCACATGACTTGACCAGAGATTGAGAGTTTCCCTCATGGTTTTAGGAGAAGGGGAGAGAGACTTGAGCTTTGATACTGAGAGGTTGCAAGCAAAATGGGAGCTCTTTCAATTCTCCAATAATTTTATACTATATTGACCGGTACTGTGGAAACTTTGCTATGGCTTCAAAGGAGGAAATATTTAAAGTTTTTATCGGTGATACAGTTTAGTGACTTTGTACCTCGCATCCATGGTGTAACTCTGTAAATATAATTCATCTTTCCATTTAGACTGGAAAGACGTCTTTGTCAAAAGTTAGTATGTGAGCTACTGTACCTATAGCCTCTTAAAAGAGATTTGACTATTTTCTCTTGAAATGGAACCACCTTAAGGAATGATCTGTATGTTTTAAATCTTGTTGTCAACCTTTGCATATACCTGGGTCTTGTCTGGCACCATTTAAGACAGACAGAAGCTATAGAAATATTTTTTTGTGCAACTCCATTATTTATATTATTGCCTTGTTGTACTGAACTGGAAAAGAACTGGAATATTTCTTTTATCTTAATATGGACACTGAGGATATGTCATTGGTGCATGATACTTCATTACAAAATTTATTCATGTTAGTTAACCTCTGACTTGAGATTGAACGTAGAAATAATATCCAGTACGAGAGACTGTATCCAGTGAACCTCTTTTGCACCAGAGTTACCGATATATTTTGATCCTGTGTTCCTTATGTGAGACTTTTCCTGGACAATACCAGAAATCACACTGTGAAGGAGTGTGATTTCATTTTGTAATTTTTGTATGCTGGATACCTGACTGAGTGACATCAGACGTCCGATGCTTAGCGGATGCTGTGGCCCGTACCCCTACCCAAGGAACCACTAGATGTCAGATGTCGCCAACGTACAGATAAGATATTTCTTTTTTTTTGTGCGCACACTAGGCCTATGTTGTACTAATTATTTCTCTTAAATTAAGAGTCATTTGGCTATTTGACATCAGTCACATGTTTTGTAGATCTTACATTTGATAGCACAATGTTTTGAGGCATATATTGCTCTATGCTTATCCAGGTTGTCATGTGAGTTCATATCGTACATCAGTTTTCTGTAAATATATTTTCGTTTATACTCTAGTTGCCAGTGTTATCAATTTTCTTGAAACTCAGCAGTGTAATTCCTCCTTGTCTAGCATGGTCTTGGGTCTTCATACTCAACGACCATGGGAGCCCACTAAATAAACTTGTCATCTAGCAGGTTTGACAAGAACCCTAGGATCCCTGCATGCTGGACACCAAACATCACATCCAGTAGGCTATGTGGGGGATCCTCTTACACTAGCCCTAACGATAGGCTAATATTAATAAAGAAATGAGTTACCATTTAGCTTTGCCTAACTTAGGCCTGGGTATAAGCTTAGATTTGGTGTTAAGTACTGATGAGAATCTGGTCAGAAATTTGAGGAGTGGTGGTAAGGTTGGATGTAGTGACCTGGAATATTAGTTTTGACATTTGTTGTTTCAGTAAACCTCCAAGTAGTGACAAAACTGTTCTTGACTTCAGTAAAGCTAATTTTAGTCATGCAAAAGAGGAGCTTAGCATCTTCTTCTTCTTCTTCTTCAAAACGGTGAGACATCCAAAAGGACAATTTTACACCTCGTACATGCCGTGTGATCAGTCAGGCCCTCGAAGAGTTCATAATGAAATCCACCGGCTTTGGGTGACTTGTGGCCCCCGCAATAAGACTCTCTGGGAGGTTATTCCAATCTCGAGTAGTATTAGGGACAAAACTGTACTTAAAACAATAAGTCCTAGCGGAGGGGAGGGGGGCGAAAGTGCAAAGCATGCATGTTACGAGAACCACGAGTAGGTTTACAAAGATTAGACAGGGGGATGTTAGCTTGGCCATAAATACCTTTGGCAAAAATTATGAGTCTGCAACGTCTGCGGCGGTCAGACAACGTATGTAGACCTAGATCTTTGAGGATTGCGGTCATAGAGCCAACTTCACGGGAGTACTCGCCGGATATAAACCTAGCAGATCTTTTTTTACTCCCTCCAATCTATCTTGGAGTGAAATCTGATGTATCATCCCAGACGGAACAAGCATACTCCAACAAGGGCCTTAGTAAACCTTTATAGGCCGCCAATTTAACATCTTTGGAACAAAATGAGAGGTTCCTGCGTAATAGGCCTAAGATCTTATTTCCCTTATTACAAACAAGTTGGATATGTTTGCCCCAGCTGAGATTCTTAGTGATAGTCACCCCCAGATACTTAATTGAATCAACCCTTGTCAGATTGGCCCCATTAAGAGTATAATTATAGGTTATTGGGTTACGCTTCCTAGTAACAGACATAACATTACACTTAGCCTGGTGGAGTCTCATACCCCAAGTTTTGGCCCACTGGCCCAAGTTTTTAATGTCCTTCTGTAACTCCCTGCAGTCACTGGGATTATTGATGACCCTATAGCAAACACAGTCATCAGCAAACAACCTAACTTCAGAAGAAGCAGCACTAACAATATCATTAATATAAGACAAGAAAAGTACTGGTCCCAGGACAGACCCTTGAGGAACACCGGAAAGGACTGGAGCAGAAGCAGAACTAGTACCATTAACAACAACTGATTGTGAACGGTCATTAAGAAAGTTATCAATCCAATTTATGACTTGCCTAGACACCCCCAAGGAGAATAACTTCGTCTTAAGTAGTTCATGAGGAACTGTATCAAAAGCCTTCTCAAAGTCCAGGATGAAGACATAATCTTGTTTATTTTTATCTAAGGCGGAGGTCCAATCGTCCACAACAGACAGTAACTGTGTATCACAACTATGATTTTTTCTAAACGCATGCTGTTTAGAGGAAAGGCTGTTATTCGCTTGATAGTGATCCATCATATTTGAGCTGATAATATGCTCAAGTAGCTTACAACATATACAAGTAAGAGAGACAGGGCGATAGTAGGATGGGAGAGAGCTATCGTTCTTCTTAAATATAGGACAGATATTTGCCTTTTTCCAGTCCTTGGGGACTTGACCACTGTTGATTGATTGCTGGAAAAGATGACTGATAATTGGAGCAAGGTCAGTAGCAAGCTCTTTAAGAACCCATGTACATACTGTAGATTGGGTTGCACATTTGTCTCATTTAGGTCCTGCTGAAGCTTGGAAGTTTTTCAGCAGTACTGTTTCTGATATTACAAAGTTATGTATACCACTCAAGAAGGCTCGGGTGAAAAGTAGGCCTACAGTATTTGGATTTCTAGGGAGGTACTCAGGGCGACTAGGAAGAAACGTAAGTGTTGGCGACGTTATAAGGCCAGCAAGGATTCTGATGACTTAAGTGCCTACAAGAGTCAAGAGGTCTTAGTTAAAAATTTGGTTAAGGACACTAAAGCTAGGTTTGGAAAAAAGTTGGCCAGTGAGGTGACTATTAACCCAAAATCTTTCCATGCCTATGTTAGGTCTAAGCAGCATGCATATTAAGGAGGGGGTTGGGCCACTTCATGATGTGAATGGTTCATTAGTTAGTGATCATCAGGATATGGCTAATTTGTTAAATGATTATTTTGTATAGATCTGTTTTTACCAAGGAGTCATCTGTCATGGGGATTTGTAGGGGTTCTGATATCCCTTCTTCCATGAGTGACATTGTGTTCTCTGAGGAGCTGGTTCTGAAAAAAACTAAAGAGTTTGAAGACAAGTAACCCAGTTAGCAACATGCTAGCGGTCCACCAGCGGTCCGCCAGCAGTGACTCTGGCGAGCCACTAGCGTAAAACGCCGGCGGACCGCCGCCGAAATGGCCAGCTTTTCTACGGTGGTCCTCCGGCGGAAAAACGCTAGAGAACGCCAGTGGTCCACTAGCGGACCGCCAGCTGTTACAGGCTTATAGTATAGGGTTATTCCATTATTTTACAGAGGGTGATTTTTCATTCATCATGATACTTCATTCATTTCCTTTATTGTCCATTTTGCAAGAGAGTTAGCTAAAAACACAGATTGCTTGTTACAATGGCCCCAAAGGAGATTATGACCTTTTCAAACAATATGGTGTCTATGCCAGTACAGAATTAAAATGCCTTCAAACTTTAACTGCCAGGAAATAATCATGCAAAATGGCGTTCATTTCAAACTGGTCAGCTTTACACAGTCCAAAAGTTAATTCAGTCCAACAGAACTTAGTTATAGCCTGGGATAAGACTCTGATCAAGTAAAAGCTCTAAAAAGTATTTCCACAAGTAGAAAAAATGTGTAAATCCTGCATGTTCTGGTTTCCATGCAAAAAGGAATGTAATTCTTCAGCAGTGGTTTAATTGGCCTTCCGTCAGCAAAGGTTAGGCCGTTTTATGGCCATGTCCTAGTGTCTCAAAGAACTTGTCTGGCTAGCAGTAGAGAATTCACTGATCGTTCCCGTATGAGGTATTAAAATTCCAAGAACAATCCAAGGCCTACCATCAACACTCCACGATGACGGATGCGAAAATATCGCTTGACAAAAGTAGTGTTCTTTGCACTGACTCCATTCAACAACTGTATGCAGAAGTTGCTATACCTTTACACTGACTGCCAGCAAATGTTAATTCCATACACTGCCTTTGTTATGTGAATAGCCTATACAGACCAACACACTTCATCAGAAGCTTCACACTACAATGAGCTTGCATTTGAAATTCCCTTTGTGTTGTGCACACAATTTAACTGACCAATCACAATGGACTTCCTGGATAGGCTTTTTATTGTTAATGCATGAGCTCAGTGCATGAAGTACCGCTAAGGATGTAGGCAAGCTGACCTGTTTATATGGAACAACTCCTACCAGAAGTAGGCCTAAAACTTCTCTTTTATTAAGTCTTCTTAAGTGGATAGTTTGATAGATTTTCTAAGAACAGAAACATGTACTTTAATTGTACAAAAAATTTCACTAGCGGTCCACTATTGGTCCGCTGGCCGTTTTCCGCCAAGACACGACTGTACAAAAGTGTCCGTCGGTGCTCTAGCGGGCCGTCAGCGTTAAACCGCCAGCGTTTTTCCGCCATATACCGCCAGCGGACCCCTAGCATCATGCGTACTGGGTAAGGCTCTTGGGCCAGATGGGATCCATCCGGCCATCCTTCATGAGTGCTCTGAGGTTTTATCAGTTCCACTATCAATTATTTTTCAGAAATGTCTTGACTCAAATTTTGTTCCTACTGACTGGCGGGTTGCTAATGTCACTCCAATTTTTAAAAAGGGGGATCGGAGTTCACCTTGTAATTACAGGCCAGTCAGTTTAACTAGTGTTGTGTGCAAAATTATGGAATCCTTAATCAAGGACTGTTTGCTAAAGCATCTCTAAGATAATGGGTTACTCAATCTAGCTCAGCATGGTTTCCTACCCAGTAGATCTTGTGTTGTAAATTTGCTAAGCTTTCTTGAGGATGTTTCTTTGTCTCTCGATTCAGGTTCCAGTGTGGACGTCATTTATGTACCTTGACTTCCAAAAAGCTTTTGACAAAGTACCTCTAGGTAGACTCATGGTAAAATTGCATAGGTTAGGCATCATAGGCAAGTGCGTTCAGTGGATCAATTCGTGGCTCAATGGTAGGTCTCAAAGAGTTGTTGTCAATGGAAATTTTTCTTCCTGGAAAGAAGTCTCAAGTGGTGTACCACAAGGTTCTGTTCTTGGCCCACTTCTTTTCTTAATTTTCATAAATGATATTGATAGCTCTATCACTTCCAGTATAAGTAAGTTTGCTGATGAAACAAAGCTCTGTAGGAAGGTTGGAGGAAAGGATGATTCTTTATTGCTTCAGAAAGATCTGGATAGGTTATTTTCATGGTCTCAGACTTGGCAAATGTCTTTTAATGCTGATAAGTGCAAAGTCCTCCACTTTGGTTCTAAGAATCCCCTCCATGATGATACTACTGTATGAATGGTACTAATTTGAACAAAGTGATTTCCGAGAAAGACCTTGGTGTACTGTAGTTATTACAGGAGATTTAAAGTCATCTAGGCAGTGTGCAGCTACTGCTGCAAGGGCAAATAGGGTGCGTGGGTTGATCAGGAGGAATTTTAAGAGTTTTAGTAAAGAAATTGTGCTAAATTTGTATAAGCAGCCGGTTCGACCCCATCTCGACTATGCTGCACAGGCCTGGAGTCCCTTCTTTGAAAAGGACAAATTGCTTTTAGAGCAAGTTCAGAAGAGAGCTACCCGACTCGAACCTGAGATTAAAAATCTACCTTATTCCCAAAGGCTTAAGCTGCTTGGGCTTACCACTTTGGAGCTGAGAAGGATTAGATGGGTCATGCTCCAGGTTTACAAATTTCTATCTGAAGGGAATCCTTTGTTGACTTGCAGTTATTTAAAGGTCCAGAGTAATCCTCGGGTTAGAGGCCATTGCAAAAAGCTTAAAAAATCTTTTGCTAGACTTGACATTAGGAAGTTCAGTTTCTCTCATAGGGCTGTTAGTGAGTGGAATAGCCTGCCTGAGTGGGTTGTTAACTCCACATCAGTGCACCGTTTTAAGGTTAATATTGACAAGTTTTTCCATGACTGTGGTAGAATCTAATCTTTCTGGGCTCTTTAGGTGTTGGTGGTTTGCTTTGTTTTGGGGGGTTGTTTGGATTACAGGGCATCTTATGGGGCCTTTACAGCCCTCCTTTGCCCTTTAACCTGTTATGTTATGTTGCCGTATTAACACACACCCAGATACTTCTGATACACCACGCGTGGATCGACTTTTGATGTTTCTAGATTTCATACTAGGGCTGTGAACGTTTAGCAAAAGAGCTAAACGTTTAACCTCAAAAATTTGCGATCGTTTAGCGATAAATCGCGATTAGCTTATCACAAAGAAAAAAAAATAATTTCAGTACAGTATGTAGTGAGTGATACGGATTGTAATGCAGAAATAATAATATATAGTTGATATGTTACATAGTGGATTGTTACATGGTTAAATCAAAATATTCTGGAAATTTGAAGCCTACAGTACAAGGTTCAAATATGCCTAGAATGTTCCATTTAACAAAAAATAGGGATCAGCAGAGTATACAAATAGATAAAAAAAAACTGTCAAAACAGGTTTCGCGGTTTATTAATTGCTTGTAGCTTTGTACTAAACATTTATTCCACATTTGATCGTTTAGTGATTAATACTGTAGCTACAAATTCACAGCCCTATTTCATACTTGTCAAGTTATCACTAAAATTAATGCGACATGATTTCATGATTTAAAGAGTTCTACAGTAGTTTTTAGTAATACAGTTACAGTATGTCTCAGTTAGCCTAGCCGAGGTTTATAAGCTCAGGTCGCAAATGTTTGTAGGCTAGTAGTAGCGTAGTGGCCGTGATCAAACTTAAACCAAAGCCCTACCAGCGGGGTTAATTTTTCAGTAGTTTAAACTTCAGAGCTACAGTATTGGTACTAACTGGTTTCCTTTCCTGGAAGTGTCATACCTGCACATGCTTGTATGTACAGTATCCATATCCCTAACCATAGCCCAGTATTTTATCAGCCATTTACTATAGGTATGCGGGCTTGTACTCTGTAGCCAGCCCATGTGGAGGGGTGGGTCTTTTTTCCAAGATGTGGACCTTTTTCCAAATACAGAGGCGGCTGGCATGTGCTGTAAGCATGCAGCTGATAAGGGTCTGGGGCATGCTTCCCCGGAAAAGTTTGGAATCTGCAGATCTCCTGCAATCTGGAGCATTTTAGGGGGCTTTTGAACACAACAGAAGTCCTTTTTCACCAGGAATTCCACACAGTATACAACCTTTGAAGAAGTGAACGGAAATTGGTCCTCAATATGTCAAGAAAAAAATTTCATAGCTGACCCTTCAAACACAGGGCTGGAAAAATGGACCTCTCTCAAGTTGGGGTGGATCGTTGGAACCCTCCGTCCCCCCCCCCCCCGACTACGGGCCTGGTATGTGACCCTTACCTTATATATTGCTATGTGTTGGTAACCCTAACCCTATACCTGGTCGTGTTTTTAGAAGAAAAACATGATTCTCATCTATCCTGAGTTAAACATTGGGGTATTAAGCTCTTGAAACACTAAAGACAGTTTAAAGTTGGCCAGGACTGAAGTTGCTTTGACAGAAGGAACACCAGTTTTAGAATTCCAGATGGCCTTGTGTCAAGGAGAAAGCTATGTAAAACCCAGCCAGTACCAAAGGCTATTCTTTGAAGAGGCTAGTCTTCTACTCTTCGTAACATCAGGAGCCTAGTTTAACAACCTTACTCCCTTCAAGGAATGCAACTGGTTGGATAAAGAAACAGACTAGGCTACCAGTGTTTGCTTTTAGGCTATACTGCTATACAGAGAGTGTTTTTTGAGTCTGCTCTGTGTGTAGCAGAGACATTGTTAGCCCAAGTCAACATACATCACTACAAGTTATCCTACCATTCAGTGGCCATGGTTTCAGCTCAATCTTCTTGGGCGACATATTTCCACATGACTAGTGAATTTGTAGCATCAACATAGCTTTCATGGAAGACTGTGGCTGGTTTGAATAAACCAATTGGTTAGAAACTGGGCTGTAAAACCCCATCTTACTAACATCATCATAGCAGGCAGGCAGCTCAAGCAGGCCAGTTGTTTTTTCTTGAAGTTGCATAGCATTTTTTCTAATTGTGAAAATTCGAGACCCTCTTATTCATTTGGATTAAAATTGATAGTTGCTATCAATTACCAGTACAAGTTGTGAATACACTTTGGCCTTTTGGGGAGTCCAATAACATCAATTTTTTTTTGTCTGTTACTTTTGTTCAGCGTTTTAGAATGTTTGCTTTTACAGATTTAACGCTTTATAAATAAATGAATTTGAATTTGAATTTATTGTGGCGCTACGTGGGTCCTAGAAATGTGGTGCCAGCGGACAACTGTGAGCTTCAATAACACAGACCCATGCTTAACACAACGGGTTATGCAATCCAGTAATATAGATCAGTGTGTTAGCCTTTTCATTCAGATATGGCATTGGGCTCTTTTGCAAAGGATAGCATCAATTTATTTTGTTCGAAAATAAGTTACAGTTACTTTTGTAAATATACAAATATAAGATAGTAGCATAATATACCAGTTCAAAGAGAAGTGAATGCTTGAACCTTTTTTCTCATCAATTGTTTATGAGCTTATCATTTATGACAATTGGTTACGTGGTTACGAGGATTTTGCCAATAATCATGTAAAGCTGCACAGAGTATCAATTGTTCATTGTCTTGTGATAGCAAGCACAGAGAAGTGACCATTGATGGACTACTATTGATCCATCCAGATCACATAGTTACAGCCCTGGGAAGCTTTGTATATTTAGCGTGTAGGCTAGTGTATATGGATAGTGTCTAGAACGCCTGTTCCAGATACAGTCACAGCTTATGAGTTTAACAGGAAAGTCTGAAATTTGGCTTTGTCTGTTACAGGTATCTCCTCCAAGACAGGCGGTTTCATGGGTATGGTGTAATGCAGGTTGTAGGGAATGTTGTTTTGTATCAAATAATAATTTTTGAAGATCGTTTAGTTTTGTTATGGGTGGTAAAATGGGTATTTTTCAATAATAAGTCGCGTGGGCGGTGTCTATTTTTAGAGCAAAGGCCACAGAGTTAAATTGTCAAGAACTGGCGAGGTAGCAATTTACTCCAATATTTAAGAACTGGTATCGAAGTGTGCCTTGCAATTACAGGCCTGCCAGTTTAACCAGTATTGTGTTCGAGGTTATGGAATCTTTAATTCAGGATATTTTACTTAATCTGTCACAGCATGAGTTCCTGCCAAGCTGATCTTGTGTTACTAACTTTCTGGGCTTTTCTTCAAGACGTCTCTTCATCTCTTGATTCCAGGTATGGTGTTGACAGGGACCGCGGAGCGGGGGGGGGGGGGGCTTTAGCGCCCGCACTTTTTTGTTTTGGGCATTTTTGAATGTCTTAAACTGCATTTATTTTATTGGACATATTGGGCCGCTTCGATAATTAGCCCCTGCCCTTCAAAATTGATTCCGCAGTCTCTGGTTGATGTCATTTATCTTGACTTTGCAAAGGCCTTTGATAAAGTTCCATTAGGTACACTGATGGTTTAACTGCGTCGTTAGGGGTTCAGGGCAATTGTGCTAATTGGATAAATTCCTGGCTTCATGGTTGATCTCAAAGAGTTGCTGTCAATGGTAACTTAATTTTCTCCTTAATTTTCATCAATGATATCAATAGTTATCTTACATATTGTATGTTATAAGTAAGTTTGCAAATGATAATAAGCTTTGTAGGAAGATAAGCATTTTGGAAGATGCCTTACTGCTGCAGAAAGATCTGGATAGTTTACTGTAGTTTCTTGGTCTCTATCAAACTACATTATCCGATGTTCGTACGATAACATTTAATGTTAAGATCATTGTTCTCGAACTGTTATACCCCTCTCACTGGCTACTTGACAGGCTATACTTCTCTGTATTTGGAATGAAAAAACTTAACTACTTAAGAATAACAAGGACATGCTAGAAAAGAATGAAAAAATCAATGAAAAAGAAACTACAATCTACATATAGTGTGCAGTGGCAGAAATTATTTCGCTTTTATAAAGTGCCTCCCTGCACCCCCCGTCCTGCCCTCCCACTCCCTAGGTTGAAATACGGAGACTTGCCTGTGAGCTACAACTGGAAAACCAGACGTGGTCATCTCGACTTGCGCTAGTTCGTCACCCTCCATCTAATTACCAAGTACTGTAAAACCTACAGCTCAAGAAACCGTTAACACGACAATATTGGAGTCGTAGCAGAGCATACGCCTAACTGCCTGCGTGGCAGGCGCCGCAACTTAATATCTAGGAATCACTAAGTTGTAACTAAGACACAGCTAACCCCAAATCAACCACGACATTTTATCTAAAAAATACAATCCTGCAACGACGTAATCCCGATATATTTTAACACCCATGTCATGCTTAAAATCCAGCAAATAGATCACTACAATTGACACTATCTCACGTTCATTCTGCATGCCAAAATGATGGATGACGTCACGCTTTGTTGCGGCACCGCAACTGGTCTAGACGTACGTCTTGTTGAAGTTTGGTTATTGTATTCCACGTTTTAGGTGGTATTCCTCGGCCATGAATAACCACGTCCCTATTTCCTTATTTTGAGGCCCAAAGGAATTTGCTCTGAATTGATCCCTGCTTGGAGAAACCTGATGTCTCAAATTCTCCAACAAATATTGTTCCATTGAGGGTTCAATTTATTGCATAAAACCGTTTTAGAAGGTACGCCAACTAACTTTGAGCATTCCCCAAGTTTTATGGCTGTTCACCAGAGTTTTTGTCCTCAACTGTTAAAGGGTGTTACAACTTTGATTGTGTCCATTATGACTATTCCACACTACAGCACGAAGAGAGCCTTCATTTGGATAATGGGATTTCTATCTGACATGGGGAAACCTCCTTAACAGGCTCGAAAATGTAGCGAAAGGATATGGTCAACGAAGGGACCAAGTTTTCGTTAAGTTTTCAGCAACCCAATGCAGACAGAAGCAACAGTTTCCCTAAAGAATGTTGAATACAATGTTTAGGCGAATGAAGCGTGCAGAAAAAGACTTGGGATAGCTTAAATTGCTTAGTTCGGGAAATTCAGAAAATTTGGGCTTTATGAAGAAACTTTCCTTTTTTCATCACAGCATATTTAATTTTCCAACTAAAGAAAGTCAGATAAATATTCCCAATTTCAAATGAATATCAGCACTCCTTGGGTGAAATAGTCAAAATCGAAACAATCGAAGTTGTACCAATAACGAGAAGTTTTAGAACAAAAGTTCCACTGAACCATAGCTAAAGCTAGTTAAATAGTAAGCTAAAGCTAAGGAAAGACTCAAAGAAAATGGCGTGTATATTATCAAGTATCAAGTCTTTTCATGCAGTAAACTAAATACTTGGTTTTCATGCTTAACATGGTGGCTATAAGCTTAAATGAATTTGAAGATAACTTTACTCGTATCGTCCACTTATTTATAAAGAAATTACATTAAGCTTTCCTCTCTATGGAAAACGTATTTTAGAGTACAAATATGTAAGGCTTATCAACTAACTGAATTCTAGCTGAACGTCATAATGCTGACTAAGTTCCCATGTAAATCTTCCCATTCCTTGGGAATTTAGGGAATTTCAGGAGACTCGAGAATCTTGCTCTCGCAAAGTGGTCATATGGTATCACTACAGTGGCGGAGCTGTCATATGGCCAGGCCCCCTGACGGACCAAAATCGTCTGTCGGCGCTCTTTGTATGTTTTTTTTTTAACATACTTCACTCTTCCACCAATTTTCAAGGCCCAAATGGCAAAAGGCTCAAACAGCCACCAGTAATGTACCGTACTATCTGCACTTTATTCTGATGAAAAGGATCATCTTCTGAAATATAGGGATAGGTTTTGCCGAAACGTGTCTTCATGCTTTATGCTTACTAATTTATGTTGTCGTTGTGCTAAGTTCATTGCTTCCACACTAAGCGTGATTATAAGCTTACAAAATACACAGACTGACATCAAATAAACCATCCCGACCAAAAATAGGTGTTGCAAAGGACGCAACAATAATTGTAGCGCAAATTTTTCAAAACAATTTGAAGAGAACATTCAAAATAACAATAAAAACATAAAAAATAAAATTACACTTATATCATAGTGGTAATGGTTTTTGAGTTTCAATGATCAGTTTCAACTTTGCTTTCCTCCATGTGACCATTCTCACGGTAAATGGCTTTTTCTGACACTGCACGATAATCCCATGAAAATGCTTATCTCTGTACTTCCGTGGTCTTTAAGGCCAGAGAATTGCATCAAATAAGCTTAAGTTTAGGCTACCGTTATATATTATGAATTCGGTATGTAGAGAGCCAAGCAGACCTCTTGTCTTGGCTATTTCTTTTAATGTACTTTAAAATGACTATTTCAGAGTGGTCACATGATGTAAATTACGTCGATTAATGTTTCTTCGTATACTTATCTTGATTTCCAGATGTCAAAAATTTACACCTAACGGTGCTTCATTTACATGATTTTTCCCTCTGTAAAATTGCTTGCTATTTACATCTAACAGGTTTAAACTTTATCTTCACAAAGAACCCATTATTACATTAAAATCTTAAATCGAGACCTGCCAATAACAAAATAAAATGACTGCCTCCACACTGGAATGTGAAAGAGAGGGGAAGAAACATGCGCGTCCGCAGGTAGGAGCAAGGGGACACTTGTCCTCCCCTGGAAAATAAAAAAACCTGGAAAACGAAGAAAACATAAAGAAAAAGACGAAGAAAAACTAACATCAATATTTCTTTGAAGTGCACTCAGTGTTTTCCCTATTTATATGCGGTAAATAGTCTTTAAAAATGTAATTTTCAGCGATTTGAGAGACATTTTGGGCCAAACTTTTCTGGCCCCCTGAAAGAATTTAGTTCCTATCCCAATTTTTCTTCCTCGGAGGCCCATGGATGATAAATTTAAACATGTTTCAATAGAAAAACTTGCTGAGGAGAAATGTCAAAGTAGTCTTCTACTGTACCAGGTGCGGAAAATCAAATGGAAAGTCTGAAAAGCCGTGGCTTCGGTCTTGTTGAGGCTAAGGGTATTTACGCCTTCGAATCGGCCCTGCAAACCATTTTTGACCCCTTTGACCGAAATCCCCAGCCTCGCCACTGTATCACTATTGGTGGCGCTACGCTTTGATAGTGAAGCACGGGCTTTGCCTTGCCAAACATCCTGGCTACGCAACTGAAGATGAAATATGTCATCCCAATTATCTTTCGTCGTCCCTAAAATTTCCATATTTTGAGAAGCGAAATAATGGACACATGCTTCGATGATCCCCGAGGTTTTCCAATTATCGTACAAAAGATCTCAAATTTTCTTCGTCAAAAGAATCTAAAACAGTCTCCAGTATAAGCTCAAAATAATTCAAATCCTAAAGAGACAAAATTTTCGGCACGTCTAAAAATGTTCTTCCCCTCCCTTCCGGCAATTTAAATCCTTGTTATGGGCGACTTGTGTGCCCCCTAGCTGTCGAGCAAATTCTCGGTTCACTTCTTTTCCTTAATATCATCAATGATATTTATAGCTCCCTTATATCTTGTATAAGTAAGTTTGCTGATGATACTAATCTCTAAAGGACGGTTATTAACATGGATAATACCTAATTGCTGCAAAATGACTTGGATAAATTATTTTCGTGGTCTCGGACCCGGCAAATGGCTTTCAATTCCGACAAATTGCAAAGAACCTCATTTTGGTCCTTAAAAATGCAACTATGATTATAGCATGAATGGTACTGTTTAAAGTAATTTAGCTTCTGAGAAAGATTTGAGCGTTGCTATTACAAGGGATTTGATATCATCTAAGCATTGTGCAGCTACTGTTGCGAAGGCTAATAGCTGAATAGGGTGCTCGGATTGATGAAGAGGAATTTCAGTAGTTTCAATATAAATATTTTCGTTAGTTTGTAAAAGCAGTTGGTAAGACCATATCTTGACTATGCCGTTCAGGTCCTTTCTATTAAAAGGATAGGTTTCAATTAGAAAAAGTCAAAAGAAGAATAACGCGCCTTATACAGGAAGCGAGGAACCTACTGTAGCTTATCACAATAGATTTCAGCATCTTCGGCTTACCACCCTTGAGCTGAGAAAGGTTAGGGGCGACATCTTTCAGGTTTTCACATTTCTCTCTGACTCAAATCCTCTTTTGCCTTGTAGTTATTTAAAGATTCAAAGTAATTCTCGGGTTCGTGGCCACAGCACAAAGCTTGTTTAACGTTTCGCAAGGCTTGAAATTAGAAAGTTCAGTTTCTCCCAAAGAGTTGTCAATGAGCTGCATAGCCTGCCAGAGTGGAGAGTGGTAGTAGTGAGATGCTTCGAGACTAATATTGACAAGTTCTTCCATGACTGTGGTAGATTATAATAAAAGTAGCGTCAGTAAGGGACTTAGTTGTTTGTTTTTGGGGGTTGGGTTGCGGGCATCTTATGGGGCCTTAAATCCAAGCACCAGTCATGAAAATACAAGAGTATACAAAGACCTGTCATGCAGGTACGGGGAACTGGGTACCAGGTTGAAGGTCATTACCAAGAATAACCACTACCAGGAAACTTTCACTTCAAGTCATGTCAACTTGTGGAAAATTTGTCACAATTTAGCGTCTAGGATCCAGTTCAAAATGACACTCCAAAAAGAAAGGGGATGTCTTTCATACAGGAGAACACTACAAAGATATGTATTCCCCAATAAGCTTACACTGGTTATCAGCCTAGGCATTTGCATTGAAGAAACGTGCAGGCTTGCTCATCATATTTCATTTTTAGTCATAGAAGTTTAAGCTTCAATTATTGATAGAACATAACTCCAGAATATTTTCAGCACAATCCAAAAAGTGTATAAAAGCAACATTAAGCAGCGTTAGCATCTAAGCCCTTCGGATACCACATTAAATTATTTCGTTACCTTCATGATGTTGGTCAGAGGTTTTCCCTCTCAGTGCACCATAACCCTGCCTAAGCCCCTGTGTTCTTCAGCCTGAGCATGCTTGTCTGTCAACCATAACAGACACACACCAATTTGATTGTTACAAAAAGGCTATATCTTGTCCTGCAATTTTAAGTTTAATATCTAGGAATATGATTACTGAAACCAGAAAAATTTCAAATCATTTTCAAATGCTTGCAATAATTTCAGCTTGATTGAAAATGAAAACGATTAAACAAAGTGAACATTCATCCACATGAACCTGAGGCGGACCTAGGTTACTCGCGTTTACAGTCAGATCAACGACGCCCTTAGGATGGGTGTGGTTTCCTTTCTCCATTGGTGGCTAGTCCGAGCTAGCTCTAGATGAGGAAACATCATTCCATACCAGGGCATTAAGGAGCTTAATTTATCCGAAATAAATCATTTTGATTTTTCCCGTCTTAGTTTGAGCAATCAAAAATAAAACATTGGAAGGAAAGTTAAACAACATCAACACCAGATCTGTCAATTGGGAAGAAGGTGTAAACATATTTTCTTAATAGGGGACCTGAGGAATCGGAGGCTGGGCATCTTTGACTTATGGTGCTACCTGTCAACTATCTTAGCGGAGCACCACAATCCCGGTGTGCATAGAAAATTTGGAAAAACCGACACTTCAGATAGTCGTAAATATTATTTCCCAAGGGAACATTATCGCGATTTTTAGGGGGTGACATTTGGCCATCGAAAAAACTATGAGGGTCTATGACTCTTCCGGTCAGTCGGTTCCTACGCCACTGATTTCATCCCGGTCAAATTCAGCTTTCTAGACGATTCCCTTTATTTTGCTTTCGAGCAAAGCAGATTATTCAATAGAAACCTCAAAATTTTCTAATTTTCTAAGAAGATTCCACCACTTGTATATTCCATCTCCTTGGAAGATTTCCTCCTGTGTATATGGCGTAGCCTCCATATTTCAAATATTTCGAAAAAGGACCAAAATGGTTTCTACTTTCATTTATCGAGTCTCAATCAATACAATAAATCAAGGCCCTGTGAGGGCTTAACTTCAACAATTAAACTTCAGTCTTCCCACGTAGGCCTAGGAATTGAACACAACCATTAGTCACTTAAATTTACTAAATTCCTAAAGGTAATCTACCAATTTTTTATTCACACAGTTCTTTGCTTTACATCAAATTAAAAAATCAGATTACGGTAGCTCATAATACAATGCATGCACTGAGAGAGTTCTAAATATATTTAGGGCCTGGTATATAAACTAAGGCTGCACTGGTTTTTAAGAAAGCTAGCCGTCTCAGCTGGGGTGCGAGAATTGGAACTGCTTTGCTTGGTCGGTGATGAATATGTGACTTTTAAGGGCAGTTTCTTCAATAGAGAAACCAAACTTGGCTGTTTTGTTACAATTACAGAGAGCTCCAAAGCCCGCATTTTTCCTTTTCCTCTGCACAGTACATTTCCATGTTTTCCAGAGAATACGCTTTCATATTTTCGAATATCCCATAAGAAACTAAAAATGTAGTGCCTCCGCAAATTGTGTATCCCCTCTTTTGGCAATCCGTGCAATGCCTTGCTCGGGGTCCAAGTTGCTACACACACCATCCCGGTTAGCTTGGATACCAAAGGAGGTCTGCAATATTTATAAAACAGTCAAACATACATATACCAACCGAATGCTGGAACCAGTTTCTAAAAGGGATCAATTCCAAATGCAGCGCCCCTCCCCGTTCGTCATAGCGAGGATAGTTCGAATATCTTAAATTCCAGTTGAAATTTTCTTATGCTCTGTTCTAGCACGTTTTCTGAAAGACGACTATGTCGACTTTTCCAACTGAATCAACTGATCAAGTGCCGTACTTTCCCTTTTTCATTATTTTCAGTACCATAGTCAGGGATCCTTCGCGCACTGTCAAATTTTCGAGCGAACCGCGTGTGTCAGTCTGATTCATGCATTTTCGTTCGATGAAACAAAAATTGACAGCACGAAATATAAAGTTACACACCTTGTCACCGAAAAAATGTGGCTGCAAAAATTTTGTCGATGTCATCAATTATACTTGTACTTTTACACATCAATTCAAGTTCACAGAATTTGACACCAATTGGTTAGAAACATGGTATTACACTGACTAACTACAGCATGTCAATTTAGCTCCACGGCAAACCCTCACAGACAAAGTGGACTATTTCATATCAATACAGCATACCAAATATGGGCAGCGATCGGGGCAAAAAAGACGACCATGAAAATACTAAATTAACAAATAAAATAAATTAAACTGAAGTCAACAAGATTATATTTTACATTAAACTGAGTTAGATTAAAATATATTAAATTAAAACAGATATAAAACAGATAAAAATAAATAAAATGAAGTGAAAATAAAATAAAATGAAAGAAGCAAGCTTCTCAAACAATCATTGTGAGGAATTACTTAACACTTTGCTTAATCAGCAGCATGCCTCAAAATGGACATACAATATTTTAATTAAAGATATTCTCATCCCACCAATTTTATTGACGAAATGGAATTTAGTTTTCAACTTTGATAATGACGTATGGTCAAACATTTTTTTTAAGTCCTTGGTTTTCAGTTAGAGATGCAGAAATGCAATATTTTCAGTTTAGATTTTTACACAGAATTTAAGGTACTAATAGAAGATTGCATCTCATGGAAATAACTTAAAACAGTTTATGCTCTTTTTATAAAATTTATGATGAGACAATTGAACACTTATTTTGGGATTGTTCTGTAGTATCAGGGTTTCTCTTAGACATTAAACATCCCAACATTTTTTTAATTACCATTCCAAATTTTATATCTTTAATTGTAAGCAATAAAACAAGGAGCCAAATGTTTTTTTCTTTTAGTACAAATTTAAATTTGCTTTTTCAGTAGAAAAGGAAATTTCAATGCGAGGAAGTAATAAACGTTTCTTTACTCATAAGGAGTTAACTGATTATTTTCAAGGTATTTAGACGATATACTACATTGGTATTTTATTTTGTCTTTCAAACGTTTCACTACATGATTTCTTTTGGTGTCCTTTTAACAAGTAAGTGGTAAATGATTGTAAAAGAAGGAAAAAAAGATGTTGAATTTTAAATGCATCACTGAAAGAATAAAAAAAAATAAATGATGGTTGGAAAAAAATTAAACAATTCAATCAAATTTAATTAATAACATCAGATCAGAATAAAAATTCTGTTACACCATTTGAGAAATGAGATTTGAATAAGATAAAAGTTAAAATAAAAATTGGAACGTTTATTTAAAAAAAAGGGATGAAAATAAATTTAAAAGTAGAATTTAAAAATTACAAATAAAATTAAACGTGTCTAAATTATGCATCAGCACTATTACGGTCGATTGTTCATGTGCACAGACTGTAGGGGTGTCATTATGAAGAAGCTCGGCAATGCATTCAAGAGCGCGCGCAAAGCGGCACGAGACTTCTTGCCTTTCTCTCCTATAGCCCATCTTTATTAAAGACTTTATTAAATGACCTGTGACTCCTATTGATTCCTATTGATTGATCGTCATGAGTGTAAAAAGAAATAGTTGCATCTCACCCCTTTAATAAAACCAAAACTTACGAAAGGGGATGGTATCGCTCCTTAACCTCTCCTCGTACAACATTCTATAAATCATTGCACCCCCTTCAATGAAAGGTCATGGATAAATGGCAGGGCCGGGCCAGGTCTGCCGGAAAAGACGCAAATTTTCTTTAATGGTCGTCATGGATTTTTAAGCACAGGGAGTACACGCTCTCAAGCAAGAGCGTACACAAAAAAGGCATTAAAATTTACATGACACAATTAAAACAATCAAAGTCACAGCAAAACTTCCTTGAAAAATCCAAAACAGTACGAAAATTAGATTCTGCCTAGGTTTGTCAGGGTAATTGTCTCTTAAACGGAACTTTTAAAATGCAAAATACAGGTTCTCAATATCACGATTTTAAAAACTGGAACTTTCAAGATTCGGAGTGCATAACATTACCTTCAATCTAGGGGTATATTGCTGCAAATGGTTATGCCCTTACAAAAACGTCGTTGAAAAACTGTTTTAGTTTTTTTGTTTGGTCAAAAAATAGATCTATGAATATCAACACATTAAGTCAATCCTAGCTGAAAAGGAACATGTCTATGTTTCGCACGGCACATTACTAATACGCTATGTTTAGGCCAAACCAATACTCAAATTATCATTAGGCATTTAAGTATACTACATGCCTGTGATATAAAATTCTTATAATTGCAACTGATGCACACTTTCTAACCAGTGTTAGGGGACAGATGGTAGTTTTCTCCCTCAGAATCCCCTCCCTCTCCCGACCGTTTCCCCGAAGTTAGGGCAGTCAGTTAGGGTTCAGTGGGAGAATAAATAGCATAGTTCTTAAAAGTAAATTTTTCATCCACAGGTATGCCAGACTAAGACCTCAGAGATTCCTGGGGGTTCCCCTGGAACCTGGGAGCTGAACCCTCCCGCTTGGTTTTTGTCAGCACACAAAAATGTTTGCCCCCAATATTTTCCCTCCTCTGCCCTTAGTTTGCACCTCCTTCCAGTTTCCATATTCTGGCCCTGCTGCTGTTTTCAGAAAGGATCTTTTTCATTTGGTTGTTAATTGGATTTATATTGTATTGTATCGATTTATATTTTGTTAGGATTAAGGACTGGCCTGTTAGCGTTATCTTTAACCAGTTAGGATTTCAGTGAGCATCAGTCCTTAAACTGAGCTATAAGATTTCTTCCCTTTTATGAGGTCCCAAAAGTGAGAAATTCATTTAAAATGAAACTGGTACTTTCACCCCATTACGGTGTAAAAATGAGTTAATACTTTAGTAGGAGGAGAAACGTCCCTATAATACCTTAAAATGTATGCTTTAACCGACAAAATCAACATATTTAGCTATTTTACTCCACAAATCTCTTTCATTTTATCTTCCTTCGGGGTTCGAATGGATTAAAAATTGTTAGAAAGTATGCACATAGTTTCGCCATCACTTCTGCAAGTTGCAAATAAAAGTGTACCCCAACTTCCATCGTTAAAAACATACTTGAGCCGAGATATAAATGTTTAAGTTTATTTACCTTAATTAAAACGGTACATTGCGCAATATCTTTGGCGCTCATTGTTGTAATACTCAAATTAGATTCTTTTTATTTCTTTGTGTTTCTGAAAGTTACAAAAGTACCAAAGTGTACCAAAGTGTGACAGCACTCTTATAGAGTGATTTCATTAACTAAGTCATCTACATACAACATGCTAATCAAGCAAATACACTCTAAAAACACCGGGGTTAAATTTAACCAGGATCGGTGTTCTATTTACTCCAACACAATCCTGGTTAACTTTTAACACAAATCCTGATTAAACTAACACAACTACTTGCTAAAATAACACAAATTCTGGTTAAAATAACTAGGATTTGAGTCAGTTTAACCAGGAGTTGCGTTAAAATTTAACCAGGATTTTGTTGGAGTAAATAGAACACCGATCCTGGTTAAATTTAACCCCGGTGTTTTTAGAGTGTAGGAAGAGTTGAAGGTCACAAAAACATTTTTAATTTTTATTGGGAACAAAGCAGAAAATATTGCGCGATGGACTGTTTTGTTTTAGGTGAAAAAATTTCAACATTTTATATCTCGCCTCAAGAATGTCCTATGAAAATGGAAGTTGGACCGTTGGGATTCACTTGTCATGCTGTTTTAGAAATATTTCGACACTACTTGACTTGAGGGTCATTTCAGTTTGCTTTTTTGTGGCGTATTGTCGTTTTTGGTTCCTTGCGGTAGCAAAGGAACCTATGTAGTCAGGTTGGCGTGTGTGTGTGTATGTGTGTGTGTGTGTGTGTGTGTGTGTGTAACACTTGCTTCGGTACGCTCTAACTCAACAAAGTGACACTTGCTTTGGTACGCTCTAACTCAACAAAGGAAGGTTGGATGGAACTTGGATTTGGTACATAGATTTGTCGTAGAGAGAAGGTGTGCCCTATCGTTTTTGGTGGAGGTCAAAGGTCATTTGGGGTCACCAGAGGTCAAAAACTAAAAACCTTCTCGACAGGATATTTCTAGTTAGGAAACTTGGATAGATGTCATACTTGGTGAGTGGATGTGTTATGGTGTAAGGATGAAATTGGATATGTTCAGTGAAGGTCAAGGGGTCATCTGAGGTCACCAGGGGTCAAACACTGAAAAACGTTTTAACACAGTATTTTAAGGTAGAAAGGACAGATTTCAAACCAATCTGTGTTTGGTTAAGGTCAAAGGTCATCAAGGTCACTGGAGGTCAACTGCTAGAAATATTATTTAGAAAATCTTGTAAGCTAGATAAAGATAGTTTCAATAGATTTTTTATCTCACCTGGTTTTGCATGCTTATGCACTCAAACACCTTAGAAATTTGTCCTTTTTGTTCGTTCAGTAATGATTCCTCCGGGTTGTACACATATTTTGGATCATTCAAAGTTTTAAGAGGGCAATAACTGAAATCTGTAGATTTCACTGAGCACAGGTCACTCTGCATTCAACTGGTCTCTCTGCCAGTGGAAGCAATGCATGGATTCTACAATATGTCTCTTTAATACTGCTGTGCTCTGTGGGGTGACCTTATCCTCATTCTATTATCACACTTAATTAATCACTTGCTTTCTGCTTGAGTGCTGAATAAACCCTGTTTTCTGTGTAGAGGTAGCAAACAGGACAAGTGGTAGATTGTTTTAAAGTAACAGCAAGTTTTATTTGAGAGCAGGTAAAAATAACTTGTGAGAGAAATACAAGGGGTGTTTTTCATTCTCTGACCACATTGTGTATCATTTATTGGTGATAATATCAAATTTGATTACAAGCATAAATACATGTGGAAATGAGGTAGTGTTTTTGAAGGATCACCAAGCATTACAAAAGTTGAATGTTAGTAAGGCCACAGAAATTTAATCTTTGATTTCATGTAAAATGAGTACTAAAATACCCCTTGTGAAGATGTTACAAACATTGAGTATGAACTTTTGCTTAGCTCTATTTCACAGACTGGCTGTACAGTTCTCATAATATCTAGCAAGGAACCACAGTGCCCACTGGGCTCTTGTTTATGAAGGTTTCGTCGAAGCTTTGCAAAACATTGCAGATGTACTTTTGATGTTGCTTTTTGCAATATGTGTGACATGCGGAAATTGATTGAAATTACAACGTTTTGATGTAGACTCGAAGGCTATAAGCTTGTTACCTTAAGACATGTTTTTGGCACCACATAGCGTTTTTCAGTCATGAGGTCGTGAGTTCAAGTCCCAGCTCCGACATCAAAATTGTCGTCTAGTCTTGTGCTATTCCTGGGCGGTCTATTCACATCAACATGTTAAACGTCAGAGATGTTAGCGACTTTTGTACTATGAAAGATCACCCTTGTGGGCTGTTATCAATTGACCAGGAGAAAGCCTGTGATAAAGTCAACTGGCCTTTCTTATGGGTTTTTATCTTATGAAATAATATTTATAGTTGGTTACTAATTAATGGTAATCTTTCAGAACTTGTGTATATAAAACGAGGTGTCAGACAAGGCTGCCCCTTGTCACCTTTACTGTTCGTTTTATTCGTCGAACCGTTAGCTTTCATTAACAACTGTGCCAGTATTAAGGGGTTTGCCGTTCCAGGCGGTAGGAAGTGTATCAGTCAAATTTTTACAGTATGCTGATGACGCCACCTGTATTGCAACGTGTATCTCTGACATTCTTCGTTTCTTTTCCATCTTAAAAGATTTCGGGAGTTCTACTGGCACTTTTAGCAATATTTCGAAAACGTGTGGAATTAAATTGGGAGGGTTTTGCTCTCTGCAACTTCCGGGTAATATTCAATGGAGTACAAAAGAGATTAAAATCACCGGGATTGTGTTTGGCACAAAAGAGATTAAAATCACCGGAACTGTGTTTGGCACAAAAGATGCCGTATTAAGTTACTGGAGTATAAAGATCGATTCCTCTCGCTCTCGTACAGAATCTTAGACCAACAGGCACCTATCCCTTCTTGGAAAAACTCTGGTAATCAACATTGTAATATACTCTCTGTTCTATTTTTTGGGGCCGATTTTTCCCATGCCTGATAGTGTTCTTTAGGAAATCCATAAGGCTGTTTTCTCTGTTGTGGGGGGAAGTAGGAAGCTAGGTCTGGTTTCACGTGATGTTATTGTCCTGCCACAGTTGCGGGGGGGGGGGGGGGGGGTTAGGTTAAGAAAACTTACGAGTTAAAATGAATGCCCGTCTAAGTCAAACCATTATAACCCCTGTTTCTTTCCGACGATATTCCCACTCACCTTATAACCTCTCGCTATTTTATCGCGAAGCGATTACGTGTCTTTTATCCTGGTATCTGGTCTAATTCCAGGCCAAATAGTAATACGTGTACCACTTCTTTGTCTCAGGCCTGCGTCATACTAAATCAATTATTTATGGCAGATAGCAACTTTTTCATTACTTGTAAACAAACCAAGAACATTGTCAAGCTTCTACAACCGGTTAATATTACTATTTCCATCGTCCGAAAGAACCCAACTTTTTCATGGGATAAGATATGGAAGCTTGCTTTTAGCTCTTTTCTGGACAACAATCTCAAAGACTTCCAATGAAGACTCGCTCATCAAGTCCTTTATACCGGCAAACGAATCAAGGATTGGGGCATGGGAGACGATATATGTCCTTTTGAGGGTTGTGGGGAAGTTGAAACATTACACCACATTTTTGGGGATTGCCCAAAGATGAAACCCACTCTAATGTGGATTACTAAGGTCTTTAGAGAGCTAGTATGTACGAACCAATGTCTTCAACCTGATCTCTTTATGTTCTGTTTCCTTGATGTAGCTTGTACAGCGCTTGTTCTTCACAGAATTTGGTTTCTTTTCTGTATTGTTAAGTTCACAATGTGGAAATCAAGATGTTTGAAAGTATCTGAATCTGAAGTTCAAAATGACAAACAGCTTCAGTCAATAATCATTAAAACTATTAAGGAAAGAGTCGAAGCAGATCGTAGCCGTTTTTCCAATGCCAAATTCCGGAAAATATGGATTACCGGAAGATCCTTTGTTCTTTTAAGGGATGATTACTTGTTCCTTTCCTTGTAATTCTTCTCTGTTGCCCTCATTGTTAATTGCATGTATTTACCATTTCCAACCAAAGTCTCCAAAATAAATTCTGCTACCATTGGGAAAAGCAAACAGGGTTGTACTGTAAGTCAAACTAATCATGTTTAATGTATAAGTGTGATAGTTAATTTAATTGAACTGTAAATATTTGTAAATAATATTTTTATTTCTGTATGTACATATGTTGAGGATAAAATAAATTTCTTCCTACTTTAAAAATTGTCGCCTAGTCTTCTGAATTGTAAACTGTGAGTTTGTCACACGAGACTTGCATTGCGTTAATATGCCTTCATTTAGGCCTTGCCGGGTTCCCGCAAGGGAGAATCAAAATAAACAAACAAGAAAACAGTGTATATTATTATATTATTATTATTATCCTGTAATTTCTGTTTTGTATATATATATTTTGAGAATGAAAATAAAGTTCTTCCTTCCCCCCCCAAAAAATTGTAACTTTATAAGTACCAGCATCCTATACAGGCGAATTGTCTCTTTGATTTCACATTTCTTCTTGGCTATGATTCTAATTTCCTTCATATCAAATAGCATGTTCGTTATAATCCATAATCCATTATAAGCGTCGCATTAGAAATGAATCATTCTTCAAATGATAAGAAGTCTAAGTCTTAAGTACCAGGAAAATGAACTTTATACTCCTTTATGACTTATTATCGATTGTAACGTTATGTCTTACTGACTGGATTGGCATAATAAATTAAATTCGAAGTTTCTCCTCCTGTTAAGGTAATAGCTCTATTAAGTACATAGATACAGTAGTCATTCATGTATTATGGCGGTCCATGCTTCAAGTGATAACAATTTAAAGGTCCTGCTTTCTCACCCCAGAGATTTCCAAACTCTACTAACTTACTTACCTGATCCCCTCCGACAGCCGTCTAAAACTCATCTTCATCCAGACACAATATTAGCATATTGCTGCAGGGTGAGTACACAAGACCCCAATAAAAACTCAAAACACTTTCAGTACAGTTTATGCTCGTGTAATTTGAGCTGCAGTACTTTGCATTTTCTGTTTAAAGAACTGTGCCAAGGGAGGATTTCTGTAGACTACAAAAATTGTAGCCTAGTTTGGAGTGATAATTTACTTCCTTAAAGTGTATATGTTTCCTACGAGGTTAATCGGCTAATTTTTTGTTTAAAATCCATCCAAATTCCTACGAGACTGTACTTTATATTGGTTGTGATATTGATCGACGGAAAAAACAGTAATTATGCATGGAGTTGCAACACTCTGTTGCAACTCCCTGGGATGTTGCAACTCTCTGCAAAAAGTCATCCTTCTGGCCGTCATATGCGATACTTTAAACTAGATCAGTTTATTTCTTTTCTGATAGTGAGTTGCGTGGTCAAATCCTACTGCCATTCGATGCAACTGACTACGAATTACTTCATCCCATTCCTGGCAGTTGTGATGAGTACATTGCGTTGAAGCACATTCTAACAGTTTTTAATGTAACGATGCAGTTAATTACTTCAATGACGGATAATTACGCAATGCTATTTCCCGACAGCCTGGATTTCGTCAAGATACAATGTCTTTAAAAGAGAGATCACATTCAGTTGAAGCCTTAAATGTGGTTTTTCTAGAAACATGTAATAACTTCATGAAAAGCAGAATACACCTGGGAGAGACTCTTCTTTTCTGATTCAATGGGATGAAAGCGATATATGCCTACAACTCTAATTTACCTGAGTGGAAGGTTTGCAGATAAAAATTTCCTCACATTCCTGTAGGCATAAGCTAAAGATTTTCTGACAATGCTAATGGATTCCACAAGGAAGTGGCGATTTATTCAAGTATCGCAATTTTTTCTGAAGACTCAAATTTGAAAACATCTGAGGGCGAAGTACCTCGATCTACACCCGCGTGTCATATCAAACATGAATATTTTGCCCTGATTCAGTGTTATTTAGTCCCAGAGTGTTTTCATTTTTAAGGTGCATATCATGTCAAAAAATTCAAAAATATTTAATTAAGAAAATCAAAAATGAATTCTAACACTCCAACTCCCATCTTCATAAGAAATTCGTGAGATATAAAATATTGAATTTTATTCACTGAAAACAAATTGGTCCTTAGCGCAAAAATTTGAGACTTTTGTTGTACAACTCAGAGAACCTGCTTTTCTTTCCTTTAAAATTAAAAGTATTTTATGACCTTGAATTCTTCCTGTTTGCTTGCACAGCATGTTGCACAAAAAGGGCTTATAAACATCTCCCAGTTAGGTTAAGAGTGCTATCACACCTTGGTACAAGATGAAATAACTCTCAGAAGAACAAAAAAAAAAAGAAATACAAAGATTGTAATTTGAGTTGTACAACAATGAGATCACAAATTATTGGGCAATATACCAATTTAAGTTGAGTGAATGAACTTCAACATTTTATATCTCAGTTCAAGAATGTCCTATGAAGATGGGAGTTGAACTGTTAGTATTCAATTTTTATGCTCTTTAATATATTTTTGTATTTTTTGACTAGAGGTACACTTTAATGTATGTGAGAACACTTTCCAGTGTACCATTTAGTTTGGGGATTAACATCCGTTATCGGTTGTGCAGGTCCGGTCTTTGTACTTGCGGTACCGGTATCCTTTCGTTAGGACAGGACCCTCCGTAGCAGGTCATCCCCGCATTACATTGCTTGACATCATGTTAGACACCATTCTTGTGAATCCTTTACAAACTGACAACACACTGCCTCTTTCGACCGCTTACAATCTCATTGATGTGTTATCAATAGCGTCTCAGACATATTTCCATGAATTTATCTGCCCGATCAGGTCGATTGCTTGTGAGTACGCATAGGCTAATGGGTATGATTATGGAGGAGCATCAACACTGATGACGAAAATGTCTCCGGGAGTTTCTTTTTCCTACTAATTCCGCATCAGCACTGTCTGAATTAAATGGGATTCCATTGTGTACTTATTGTTCTTCTTTAAGATTATCCGAGGCGAATTGATGACGTCAATGTCGCGGGAAGTCATGCAACTTCATTTTTGTAAAGCTAGTCAAAACTTTCTTTGCCATGTGGGAGTATCACAGCTAACAGAATATCATCACCACTTAGAGTATGAATGGAAGATGGCAAAGACAGCATGGTGCAGCAGGTACCGCCATACATCTGTGCATGAGGTTACCATGGGTAATATCCATTATTACATCACGGTGGCTGAGCATGCTGAATTACAATAGGTCTAATTTATATGATAAAAAAGTAACTATAGGAAAAAAAGCGATTATACTTCTGTTGCAGTTTGATGACTAGTCTAATCTAGCACCAAGAATATCCCTCTTCAAGGTTAGTTTTAAAGTAATAAATTTCTCCCTCATTATTGGTCTGGGGAAGTCTGTGACATTTTATAATCCACTCTCCCCAGAGTAACCACGGTTCTCAGTAAGCCATTCCACTCCTTACCTCATCGACAAATTCATATTTAAGCAAGAATTACTGCAAACAGTCTTAGAAATAAAACTGTGACGAAGGAATTGCAATCATACCATTCCGATTTATTATATGGATCGAAGGCTGGAGCACTTGTGTGTAAAACACTTCGCAACAGTCAATATTAAAATACATGCCACGGTTTTGTGATGATGTATTTCATTTAACCGGAAAAAAGCTTGATTATAAATGTTTAAACGATGGAATGGAAGGTTGACACAACTGTGTTTTAATAGTGGAAAATAGACCAGCTCATGTGAGATTTCGGGAAATTATTGGAGAATAATAAAAGAGTAATTTGTGACAACAGGTGGTATTGTAGTATGTGCATTAATCAGTGCCATTATGGTTCAAGTTAGACAAACCGACAAGCAGCTGAAAAAAATAATATTAAAGCTGCGGTTATATACGGAACAGATAAATTTTAATGTTCATTTGCAGGAATAGAATAGCATAAAATGTAAAGAATTGAAAAAGAGAGAAAAACTAATTTGCAGACTAGAAAGTATTTATAGCTTGTTCTGTATGGTAATGCACTTAACAATTACAAAACGCACCCTGCTACCTCTAGCAAGGTCGGCCAATGTTTGTTAGAAGTGTCAAACATTTGTGCATTGAATCACCCCCCCCCCCCCCCCAATCACCAAATCGACTCAACATGACATGTACTTTGACGAAGGTTTCCGACAGAGAACTCATCTCACGCCTATTAGGATGGCCAATTGACGTCGACATCTGAAGAACTCTTACAGCCCTGCATCGCAACTCGGGTGAATAGACGAATATGACGCACGTGTGACTCGCGACCGCCAAGTATCACGGAAACCAAGTGGCAGCTTAGCGAATTTTGAAGTGTGGACATCCCACCAAATTGGCCAGATGTGTTCAACAATCTTAAAGAAATGAAGGGCTGCCAAAAATGCCAAAAGCTCCTACCCCGTAGGAGTAGGGGGGGGGGAGTAGGTCTCCGTAGGAGGAGGAGTAGGTCTCGGCGGTGGGGGGCCTTAGGCATTTTGCCTAAAGCCTGCATCATATTATTTAGGTTCTTCTGTGAGTGAAAGCTTGTGAAAGTAACATCGGGGGGGGGGGGGGATAGTTACATCCCCACTCCACCCTTTAAACCAGAAGATATGAACTTGAGGGGTAAACTGCAGCAAAACAAAGTCCAAGCCCACTCCTCTCCTCTGAAAGGGGAGAGGAGTGGTCCTTATGTTTTAAGGTATGGTTTTCCAGTTGTTCTACTTAAAGATCATAAAAACATATCGTTTTGCCCTCAGTAATTCAGACAAAAAGGCAACAGAAAACCGAAATATAACATTGTGGTATAGCTATACAAAAAAACGAGAAAAGGTCAATATGAGCCAACTAAAGTGAGATTTATACGATAATATTGCATTCAAAACGCGCGATGTGTCTATGTTTTTGTGTAAGCCATGTCAATGTGAGTGTGTATGTGCGTTCCTTTGTGTGTGTATGTGTGTCCGCTCGCGTTCGTGTTTATGGCGCGGGATTGCTTATAGACCAGTCCGGTCCGCGACACGATCCAGCGTTCCCAGCCGGCTGGTGAAGAATTTTTGCCTCCCATGGTTTATAAATAAGATCGATGTACCTATCCTGTCACATCCCTGGCCCTCCCATGGACACATTCCTGATCACGCGCCTCATTCGTTTAAATGTTTACATCTAACGTGTGAACGGCCTCAGAAATGTAGATTACTGAAATGAACTCGACCTTTGTAACTTCCTCCCATATTTTAACTTCTTTCATCACTTAAAAGTGCAATTCCATATTTTTTCTTTGATCAACCAGCATGTAAGCTAATCTATTTCAAACATTGGAAGAATGTAAAATAGAGTCCTAAAGACACACTGTTACCACCTTAAAGCCAAATTTCGGATTGAGTGCAGGGAGTTGTTAGCAACTCCCTGATGAGTGTAAATAAGATAGGTAACTTCACCTCCAGCAACATGCTGCTATTCCAGGGAGGGTTCCCCTCAACTAAAATCTAGCTTCAGCCAGTCAGGTTAGCTTGTTTATACTTCTTCACGTGGGAGATTAAGGATTAAATGGAATGGCTTGGCAACCTCATATATGCAGAGGCGTAGCCACGGGGGGCAGGAAGCCTAGGCCCCCAGATTTTCTCCATTCCCCACCCCAGATTTTTTGCATCCTGATAAAGTAATTGAAAAAAAATAAAATGTTTGAACGGAAATAAACTTTGAAGCATTTCTTTCAAAAACAGTAAATGAATAAAATGTGTAACAATTAAGACAACATGCATGAATGTGTGTAAAACCTTTTTTGTGCGCACGTACAAGATCATCTAATAACTTCAAAATGCCTACTTTCACTAAATTAGATACCGTATATAATCTGCACTGTCGTTTATTGCATTTCACTACGAAGATGAAACGAACGTCTCAACGACAAGCTCAAACGTGACTTTGTTAAGTTAAGACCCTTTCTGCCTTTCGGATGGCTGGTTGATTTACTGAAAAAAGGCAATCATACACTGAAGACCATTCTTACACGACCATTCTTATACGACCATTTTAGTACTTTATCATACACAAAATATGTCGTAAGGATAAGGTGCTGCCTTCGAATAATTCTTCCCTTCCTAACAAGTAGGCCCATCTCGTGCCTCACTCCTGCCCATGACAAGTGCCACGCACTGTAGAACGATTTTTTTTCGACAAGTCCTCTTTTCACTAGTTGGCACTGGCGTCCGGGTGGACTTGTAAAATGTACACAAAGTCCGGATTTCATGTGTTTCCCACATGATCCCTACTTCTGCTTTGCCAGATTGCGGTTTAAATATTTTGAGAGATTTACTCGTAGTATTTTAACTTTGACTACATAATATACCGATGAATGAACAAATACAGCACCATTTTGCATCTAGAAACCACTGAAAACTGGAAAAATTTTGTCTTTGGTAGTATGGATGTCACTTGTAAAATCTCCACAAAAAATACTAAGAATGAGTATTTTGATATTTCTCATGCACCCCAAACAGGAAATTCCTAAATAGTA
This sequence comes from Holothuria scabra, assembly GCA_037179385.1. Classification (NCBI taxonomy): domain Eukaryota; kingdom Metazoa; phylum Echinodermata; class Holothuroidea; order Aspidochirotida; family Holothuriidae; genus Holothuria; species Holothuria scabra. The sequence continues at coordinate 50,945,940 of CM074181.1, forward strand.
GGCCTATAACCAGTTCAAAGGTTTGCCGAACATAGCACCATTTTGCATCTAGGAAATGGTTTTCCTATTAAAACTGAAATCCATTCAAATATTGCTGCATTTGCGATCTACGTCCTCCTGAAGTTTACAATTTTTCCCATGTGAAAGGGAGATACCGGTTCCCTTTAGTCTCATCCCCCAGGCCACAGATCAGATATGCTCAGCTTTGGGGTCCCTAAAAAGTGTTCGTATTACCATTTTTCATAGATTGTTTTTTATTGTCATTATTTGAGAAGTGGCAGACATGAGATTCGTATTTCAAGGCTGGGTACATGCAACTTATAGCACGCGGTAAGTGCCGTTTCCGGCCACGCATCCACCCACTGTTCTCTGCCATGCTTTTACCTTTCTTTTAGAGGCTCATTGGGTTGGTTCATGAAATTCAAAAGAATTTTTTTGTCTGCTAACTTTCTTCACATACCAATGACAAATGGCCAAACTTAGACAATCCCCATGCCCTACATACAAAAAACTGTTTAATGGGTGAGTATGATGGCTCAATTCGGTTTTCCAAAATTCGTGACCAGACACTTTTTCAAGTTTTGCACAAAACCGTAACAAGTCCGGACAGCACAAAGTTCCATATTTTAACCTTTTATTTAACTAATTATGAAACTAGACTAATTTTGCTAATTATAAGCATTTTCATGTGGTAGTACCCTTTAAAACTGTCATTAAGTTATCGATATCAACTCAATGTGCCCCTTCAAGCCATAATGAAAACTGTCACAGAATCAATAATTTATTACATACAATAAAAAGATAAACTGTAATGAACAACTCTCATGATCGAGCATTCCTTAAAATCCACAGCATTGTTCTGAATGTGAATCGATTAGCAACATTCGTATTTGTCAACATTAAAGTAATCTCCAGATCAGGCATATTGTTTTGATTAATTAATTAATTATTTTAATTTATATTAAATTAATTAAATTAATTAATTAAAAAAGGTAGGCGGTGACATTATCTGATACTACGTAACCAGTCCCCTGTTGTTTGATATTTGTGAAGACAAACCCTTATGAAAGACAGATTGTAAAAATTTCATTGTAGAAATAATCACGGTGTTTCTTCGAGGGTTTTCAATCTTCACCTTTTGAATCTTCACCTTTAAATTACATAAGATGAGCGCGTAACAGAACACAAACATCACAATTTGACTTTCTTCAATTATTTCCTCACTCCGTATGATTAAAGTCGGTCGGAATCGATAATGAAGAGGGTGCGGGGAGGGAGAATGGATTACTTAAACTTGAGGTTCTTCAGGGGTTTCCTCTTTGGGGCCCCAGATCGTCTTTTCCGAAAGCTAGGGGGCTTTTCATGTGATGTAAATTCAGCCCTCGTTCGCGCGCCGAAAAATTTAATGTTTAAGACATCTCAGTAATGAAACTAAATGAAAATTAGAGAAAGAATGGGCCACTTTCAACTTTTGCTGAAAAACGGTGCCCCCTAAAGACATTCTTACTGAAGCATAAACGTACTCTGGTTTCCTATAAATTCTTTTCAGGTGACTTTCACAGAGCCGTTACATGTAAAGGGGCGCGCGGAGCGCGCCGAAAGATGAATTTTTACTTCATCTCAATAGTGAAATTGAAATAAAATTAGACAAAGAGTGGTCCATTTCCACTAACTCTGAATAAAGGTGACCCCTTAGGATATTTGTACAAAGCAAAAACGTACCGTTGGTTTCCTACACTGTTAAAAATTTCTGTTAATTTACAGACTTTTTTTTAACTTAAACTTTTTGTATTTTACTTTTAATAGAGAGTTTCTGTATCTTTACAGACACTTTGTATTGCTACAATAAAAAAAGGTTGTTTAACATGTATTTTCTGTTTATTTGAAAAACCATTTCTGTCTGCTTTTTTAACCAAATTTTACTGCTTTGTAAAACCTTTTCTGTAAATTTACAGAAATTTTAACAGTATTTTGTATTTTTCTGATTTCATATAAATATACTGTCATTCAACAAACATTCATTTTGTTTTTAAGCTGAACAAGAAACAAAAATAAGCCCAAACAAACAAACAAATAAGAAATAGCCAGAAAATTTTCAGTATATAACATGCATCGTTCTGCGAAGTTTCAGTTAAAAAAGAAAACATTTTTGGCAAATTTATGGCCCTATTTAAAAAGTAACTTACATTTATTATACTGACAATTGGTATACTGATGTCAACTCATCGCCACAGGCGCTCATGCACTTGCACGAATTAAAAACGTTTCACAAATTTACTTGAAAGAGTCTGTAAATTTACCACTTTATGACGTATATCTCATTTTGCATAAATGGGTTGAGCTTATTTTGTAGGCATTTTCCTAACAAAAGGATTGTTGTTGCTTTGAATAATATCTTTTTTGGCGTTTTTTAATCAGGAAGTGATAAACTTATTGTTTACCTTGTCTGGAAATGTTTGCAACCAATGTATTTGCATTCTTTGTCATATGTATTTTAAAAACAATTATTATATTGTACAAAAAATGTGACTTTCCAATTACAAAGTTCCTAGAGATAGCAGTCTACCTGACAACAATATGACAACAAAGCATCCTCATTGTGTTTTGATTGAAAATAACTTCGTAACGACACATTACGTTGATAAGCAAATACCTGATCTACGTAATGGTGAAGTGTATGTTACGTAATAACATATGAAAGGAAAAAAGCGATATTATAATAAATATTAAAACGCCGAGAATGAAAACAGTAGGCTGTAAATTCACATAAAATTAAGGTAAAAAAAAACAGAACAATTCTGTAATTCGATTTTACAGTAGACATTTGTAAACTAATTTACATGCAAAAACTGTAAAGAAAAAACAAACACTTAATGTTTTCTCATGATTACAGTCTGGCTGTAAAAAAAACATTATTTGGTTGGAAAAAAATTTGCCATAAAAATTATGTAAATTTACAGAGAAATTTTTAACAGTGTATAGAGTCCTTATCATGAGGTTTTTAAGGAGTCCTTATCTGTGATGTTACGCGCAGAACACGCCGAAAAATGAACTTTTGAGACATCTCAATAGAGAAATTAATGGAAATTAGAGAAAGGGTGGCCCTCTTTTCACTTCATCCGAAAAAGAGTGGAGTTCCAGGTTACAGTCAAATAAGATCATCGTCCTTTCAGAAAGCTTGGGGGAACTTGGTCAGAGAAGGGGACCAGAAGACGACCGCCTGCCTGCCTCCCTCTTGCACAAGTTACGGTAGACCTTCAGCTGTGTACGGCTCGGACACTGGTGATAAGTTTCAGTGACAATGGAAGAGGTGCTCTACAAGAAGTAACCCCGAATCCTAACATATTTAAAACGGGTCCACGCGAAGCGTGTCGAAAAAAAACAGCGTTGAAACATTCATTGGAAGAATATTTTTATTTAGTTTTCAATGCAGTTTATGACCTGTTTAAACATTATACAATTTGATTAAGTATCACTTGCGTAGCTCTGTTAGTTCCAGTTTGTATTTTGAAGCGAAAGCAACCAGACTAAGACGTAAAAAACTAAGTTCTGGAAAAAGGTGAGGGGGGCAGCTGCCCCCCGTGCCGCCCCGTAATCCCGCCTATCATAAAAATATAAAAATAGAAATATGTACAAACTTTTAAAAATAGAGATCAACATATACATTTCAGTTTCTTAAATTCTTCCACCGATTTCCAAGATATCTATCTAACTGAACAAAGAAGACCATTTACCGTACGTTATGGAACGGAAATTAATTCCTAGAAAAACGGTAAGTTTATTTTTTGTACAATCACAACGAAACTAGCATTTTAAGAGTATTCCTCCACAGGGAGCGAAATTGGGGTTATATTTTTTGTCGCAATTCGAATTCAAACGATTATTAATGCTGTATGAATCGCCATTAGTCTTACCCAAGCAGTAATCCAAGTCATGACTATAAACTATCGTAAGGTAATCTAAATGTAATTGACTCATAAGAACATTATGAGGCATACTGAACTATGAAGCCCGAATTGGTTTGTATGCCATCAGAATGTGTCATCTGAATGATAAGTTACTCCGAAGTCCATCGCGCTGATCCCGAAGTCAATATTGATGTTTTAACTTAACCATAATTGTGTATTTAAGCAGAATATAATGCATTCAAATCTACTTTTATTGAAGTTTCTGATACTCCATGTAAACAAGGAGTTGTTAGAAACCCCTGAGGGAATAGACCTGCATATGGTGTAACGGAGCAGAAAGTACGCCCTTATTTGGGGACAAAACAAACCACCACCGACAAATGCAGACAGCTGATTTGTCAACCAGTCAAATAGGCGCATAGCGTGCTGTACGTACAAGGCGATTTCTTATACATGCCGCCACGTGTTCCATTGTTTTGGTTTTGTGCCCAAGGCCTATGGCGAGCAATCGGTATCAAATCATGGGGAATTGACACATACCAATTTAAATCGACACATACCAATTTAAACCGACATATACCAATTTAAATCGGTACATACCAATTTAAACTGACACATACCAATTTAAATTGACACGTACCAATTCAAACTGAAACATACCGATTTAATCCGACATATACCAGTTTAAATCGACACATACCAGTTTAAATCGAAACCTACCGATTCACCTCATTAACATATTTGATATCCCGATTTCGCAACCTCCGCAAAACACGTGCTCTTTGCAATCCGCTAAGGCCTCACCACCTCAATAAAATGAAAGAGTTAAAAATGGAATCTACTGTTGTTGTGCTTCGTGCTCAGCGTTATCAATGGAGTACTGAAAACAAGCCAGGGAGCCACAATTGGACAAAAGGTCTACCCGACTTAAACCAATTGATAAGAAACCGGAGTGATATGTACAACAACATCATCTAACTAAGGCCTACTGACATGTGTGCTCATTGAGAACAACTTACCACACTTAACAGAGCATGACAGCAATGGGCATTTAACAGTGGCTAAATGCGTACAAAGAGGTGGTGAGGCCTTAGCGGATTGCAAAGAGCATGTGTTTTGCTGGGGTTGCGAAATCGGGATATAAAATATGTTAATGAGGTAAATTGGTAGGTGTCGATTTAAACTGGTATATGCCGATTTAAATTGGTATGTGTCAATTCCCCATGATTTGATACCGATTGCTCGCCGTAAAGGCTGGCGTCTGTTTATGCATTCAAGGAAGTGTAACAGGACACCAATACAATCAGGGAAAAGTCCCTGGCGTAATGAGCAAACCAGAAACAGCACACACACAAAAAAAAAAAAATACAGAGACACAAGAAGACGACTGATCAGCTTACACACTTAAAATAGTGCTTGAGATCACGCTTAGATTCTAAATATTTTTAGTTGTTAAACACTTCACATCTTTAGCAAATAAATGTGTTAAATAACCAACTGTTAAGGAATTGTAGGGGAAAAGTGTTTTTGAAAAAACGTTTTATTCCTAAATTCCGATTTTGGAGTGCATTATTTTAACATCTTTCCTTTAAGGTAACAAAATCTATTAGTATTAACAGATTAGCGCTAGACTTTAGATTATTTTCTATATGTTGTGAATTAATCCCACGCCGTCCTAATTGTGTTTAATTCTTTACGTAGCAACTTGGTGTTTGCAACCTAAGGTTTCTAATGAACTTGGTAGACATGGTGAAAAAGGACAAAGTTGAAATTTGAAGATTGAACTCGTATTCGGTGAAGTCTCGATGTATGAACGAAATTTAATAGGGCTTGAGGTTCTTACTAATTCTTTCTTTTCAAGTTAATGTATTTATATTGTAACGTTCGGGCGGTCCCTGGCCAAGATCGTGCGGAGTGTTTAAGGAGGACAGGCAGAACCTGCCGAGCGATTCTCAGGGTTAATCCCTTGGCTTAGGGATTCCTTTAGTTACGGTAGTTATGGTAGGATTAGCCGCGTGCTGCATAGACCATCGTTTGCCGTCAACGGTTATGCGAATGATTTCTCATCACATATGTCATGTTAATTTTCATTACATAACATAAGGTCTCCCGATCTTAAATTAATTCATGGGGGATAGGCACAGATGTTTCTAAGTTATGTTTTATTAACGGCTTAAAATGTATTCCATTCCGTTCCTCCATTGGATTATAAGAGTTAAGAAAGCCGTGTCCTTTTTGTGTCTTTTCAAGAGTCATTGTAAAGCTATGCAAACTAAGTCCGGTATATAAGAATGTTCACGAAGGGGATAGGACACACCTTAGTCTACCTTTTCAATAGCAAGGTCGTATCTCGGCAGGCTTAGGCCCTGAAGCCATCACCATTCAGAACTGACAGGCCTCTGAAGCTGTATTAATCGTTTTTGTTTTGTAACTTCTCACCGTTTTTTGAAAGTCGATTGATTTTAAACTTTTTCAGGACGGAGAAGTCACTTTTTACATTTTCTTTGAAATTCGGTAACGGAAATTCACCTTTTTCCATACTTTAACTTGGACTGTTTGGATCATTTTTACCCTCGTGTCGACTTTATTCTATTATGCCGATCCTTGTGACCAGTCACGAAACCACAACTTAGGCCAAGAAACCCCCCCCCCCCCCATAGGCCTAGACGCTACCCACGAAGCAACCATAACTCCCAATTCCTTACAATATTAACAATTCCGTGCTATTTTTAAAAGTAGGCGTTGATTTAGGAATTTCGAAAATGAAGGTTAAATTTTGGGGAAAGAATGGTGCGGGACAGATATGGGACGTTTAAAAGCGATTCCAACCCGAAAAATGTCATCAAAGGTAAAACTGCAAAACCTCGTAAATTGCTGATAGATAGCCTATCAAAGGCTGGTACTTTTCATAAAAAACAAATGTTTGCCATGATAAAAGAGCTCATAACGTCGATATCCACAACTGAATGAAAGTATTACAGGGTCACTACCGCATTACAGTGCTTATAGTGATCATAATCAGGCAACTTAGTTTCATAATCCAACAGCTACGGAAAGAGTTACAATTTTGAATTTTGTGGTTTCATTACTTGTAACGGTTTTTTATAGCCTGAAAAAGTGACTTGTCATGAATTTTTGAAAACTGAAGTAAGCCTTTCAGTACTCACTCATAACAGAGTTATTGTATGTAGGATATGAGGAGCAAGTTTGACCATTTGTCATTGTATGTGAAGAAAAGATGACAGGTTTTGAAAAAAAAATATTGAATTTAGTGAACCTTACCAATAAACCGCTGTACGAAAAGGAGGACGCCCCTGATTTGGGGAGGTCAAAGGTCATATGAGACCACTTAAGGTGAAACTGCGAAAATTCCGCAGAGATCAACTTTGTAGTGTAGAAGCTCTTGCACTTTAGATCAGATTCGGAGATCTGGATTCTCCGCCGTGGACAGAACAGATCTCGTACAGGGAATCTAAAATCAGGGTGTCAAAGCTCGGAAAATGAAGGCGACCCGCGATCAACATGACCTATGACGCAGTTCCTGGTTTCTCCCGCGAAATACAACACATACAATCACGGAGCAGCTGCGCTAAAACTTGCGCTGCACTTGCACTAGCACCACACACAGTGTATACAGTATTTACTACGTAATATACTCCGTTTGACGTTGTACTAGTGATTGGCTTCAAGCGACTCGGGTCTCTCTATTTTCAAGTTATACTGTTCACTCGAGATTCTCTCTCGAACGTGTTTTAGAAAAAATATGATCCTTTTGCTTCTCGTAATCAAGGTAAAGATTTTGATATTTCCAAACTGTATCTCTTATTTTGTGGGAAACGAATGTTACTTAGGACAACCGATTTAAGAGGACTTCGCATAACCGCACCAAACAAGTATCCATAACAAGTGGCTTATTTTGCAGCTAACGTTTCGACGGTATAGATTATACAGCTTATTCAGTAACAAGTGCAACACGGTAAAACGTTTTTGATTCTCTCGTGTACTTGGTGTATTTGTACAGAGTATGTAAGCTAATGGACATTGTTTACACTAAAATCATGACAACTACACGCGAGACCCTGGAAAGTCTAGTTCATTGCCTCGCCTCCTGTTTGTTGATCGCTTGATCGTGTTTGATTCACCACGACTGGAGGGATCAAGTGTGAAAGCAAAACCTTTGATCCCCTTGGGGGGAGGATCTGATCCGGATCTGATCGCCCCCTCGAGACCAGCTCATAAGTGTGAAAGCGATGGTAAGAAGAATAAACTTGAATGATTATAAGAGGTCACAAGAGGTCAAGTATTGAAATCCAAACGCGACATTTCACGATGGGGACATTCCAAGTCCTCTTAAGTTACATGTCAATACGGTGGTGGTACCAAACAGACCTTTCCCCCTTCCGTCATATCCTGGCCCAGAGGTCAAGACACGTGTCTTTCAGACTTGGATCCCAGTCGGTTTCGATTCGCAGTTTTGCTGATTTGAGACTTGAATGGTAATTGTGTGAATTAACTGACGGATTGCAAAAGATTACTCGTTTCCAACGCGATTCAAGACCGGTTCAAAATCGACTCATAATCCATCGAAAGGGACGAGTGTGACGGCTGAATTAATTCGAAAAACATAAAATCTTCCAACCTGATCTAATACCCATACTTTAACAGCAGCAGACAACAATAGCAGGATTAGCATGAAATTTCGAAATGCATATCGAATTTTAAAAACGGAATCTGCACATGAATTGATACTGGCTTCGATTTGCATGTGGTGGCATACATGTAAACTAACTATTGCACCTGTTGTATACTAAAAACGCTAGGGTTTCGCAGTAATTGATACTGAATGCCACAAGAAAATCGGACCCAAGTTTTCTCTGGTTTTGACGATTGTTGGAGAAAAGGAATGGCCGTCTTAAAGGTAGAGTCATAAGTTGGAGGGAACTCCTCCTTTAGAAAGTTTATCTCAGAATGGAGTTTATATGAAATGGCGCGATCACTTGTTGGGTTAAGAAGGGAAAAGCTTGCGTCAATGTCCCTTTAAGGACCTACAAAGACAAAGGCTTACAGGCTACATATTTATATAAGTCCATACATTGCTGTAAAGGTGACCTCTTCTTAAGTCAGAAACCAAGAGACTGACCTATTTTAAATTTTTGTGAAAACGAAAAGGGGAGGATTTTACTCTCCTTCTGGAAAGAGAGGTTTGACACACCTTCCTTACCCTCATCCCTTGACAGAAATACTGAGACAATATGTTTGCCATTGTATAAACCCAACCAACATGCCCAGCTGGGCCCCAACTGGGTTTCAGCTTGGCTACTTGCTGGGCCCCACGTGGGAACACCTGACAAACACGAATGGGTCCCAGCTGGGGCCCAACAAGTATCCCAGCTGACACCCAGCTGTGGCCCAGCTGGGCATGTTGGCTGGGAAAAGGGCTGCTGCAGTTATTAAAAAAAAAAGTGTTACCCAGTTATATAGTACCTCAAAACTGGTATAGTTTATTCTTATTATCTGCTTCAACGGACAACAGTCGTGATTGCAATTCTGATACAATAGATGCCTAACAATTTGAAAGTTTAGAGGAAATCATTGTCACCCCGAGTCACAATTGTAACAATACTGCAGTCTATTGAAATTCTCAATTGGCACACTGCTCTTTGTTGATCAACACCAAATTTAAAACAATGCAGAATCACCTTATGGTACGCTGCATGCGTACATGGCATGCCCAAAAGCAATAAACTGTGACTGTGAGAAGGGTCTACAACTAATTAGTTCGTTGGGAGAATTGAAAATGTCTTGGGTGATCAATAACTGCCTTAGTGTTAATTACCACTAACAATATTTTCCGTAAAGGATACTAGCAAAAATTGATCAAATAACTCATGGTGCAACGAAGGGTTCCAGTTTAATCTGAGAATTCTTGAATGGGCATGTCGTTGGCATTGGTACGGTTCTCGAAAAAGACAAATCTCCTGTAATTAATGATAGGCCACATGAGGCAAAAAAGTAAGAGCTATTCAGTATTAAAAATCTGGTTGTGAATGAATGTAAATATTTTTTCTTTGAATTCTAGAGTGAATATTTAATGGAATTGACAAATAAAAAGTTGGTCACATAGTATGTGCATGTATATTATTTATTGGTGACTTATTACTGCTTTCCTGGTAAAAGCAGATTGCGAGTCATCACAATACACATAAAGTAAATTTTGGTTTTGGCTTTAAATTAACAGCAACTATCCTTCAATAGTTTTGTCTTGGGCACAACGTGTCATTCAGCCCACTCTTCTTCTGATAGCCATGTGGATCTGTAAAGACTCTGAAGGTTCAGAATTATAAGGATTTTGTAAGACTGCTGTAGATTTCTGTTGTACTACCGAAGAAAGGATGTTTAGCAATATTAAAATGACCAAAACAATTGCTTTTAATTTGTTGAAAATAAATGCAAAGTTTGTCAATATTGTTTCCTTAGATTTGTAAGTGTAAATGGATTTTTGATAGTGTCCTTTAAATTACAGAAGTGCACCTCATATTTTGTTTACAGTAGCTTTTAAATTTACAAGCTCTTGTGACGTGTCTCTTAGTTGATGGTTTCTGTATATTTCAATTGAAATTCATTGGTCATTTTGACAAACAGTTCTATAAACTATGGAAACCGCAAATTTCAATTGCAAGTTTGCATTATTATTTTCAACTAGGCTTGACGTCTCGACATACAAAATTGCAGATGCATGAATATAGTGGAGAATGATTCTGGATTATTTTTTACGCTTTTAAAAGGATAAATCGCATGCAACAAGAGTTGAGAAACTTTAAAATTTAAAAGTTTTATTTAATTTCTTCTACACAGGGTCTTTATGGCCTTTAATCAAATGCACTTTTATTACACAAGATAACGTTAAGTCCATGCATCATTTGTGAGTAGACCATGCAAGAAATGCAGTTTATATGTTTCCTATATTTTAACTCAGAAGTGTAATCTTGCTTACGTTCAGCAGCTCTGATAATGATGAAAAAACAATGAAAGTATTCGTTTCCTTCCAGGTCTCAGGACATATCCGGGGAGTGTCTTAGTTTAGTTTCCATGGTGTGAAATGATGACCCTCAAAATGGAATCATGTCAATAAATCCATTGCCTTTTTTGAAGCTGGCGCTGAATGTAATACTAGAGCAGATGAATTAAAATGTCTTCCTCAATAACACATTTTAGAAGCAACTTTGGAAAGACTGTAACTAACTCACGTAAAAATATTATGCCTGAAAAGTAGTACAAGTTTTTTTGAAATATATGTCCGACCTGCACTTTATTCTGAAATTACCATTGAATCTTGTTTGGTTTCTGAACTTAAAAACAAACCTTTAGTGGTTGAAATACTGATCAGCATGACTTGTGCAGTATTGCGTGTCTCTTTGATCAGGTTTCTTTTTTCTACTGCCTGACACCACGGGGAGTCTGCGGTGTACCTGTATCCCTGTCGTTGTCGTGTATATTTAAGAGTGGACTGGGCTTAATGGTAAAATCTTAAAGCGTTTTTTAACTGAAAAGTGTTAGTGTGAGCTCGTGAATAAGTAACATATATTGAATTTTCTGTGCAGTAGAATAATTTATTATCTTAATTAGTGTTCATGGACCCATGTGTTGAAATATAGCATGTTAAAGAAGCTCTGGTATGAATTTATTTTAAGAGAAGGAAAGCTATGTTAAGAAACAGCCGAAAGTGAGATTTTTCAACCACAACCGCTCAAGTAACCTGGAGGGAAGGAAGGTGACAGTATTGAATTAGATGCAAAGAAGGAAGTTGTTCTGACTGTATTATAGGATGAAGAATTTATTGTTTCTTTTACAAAACTCTAACATCTCAGACTTGAATTCCTCTATAGAGCACAATATGCCTTCCAAACTTCTACAGTCCCTCTGTGTATGAGTTGAATGTACTTTGTATTGTTATTTGTTTGATTTATGAATGTGGATCATTGAGAAATAAGGAGTCAGTACGGTTATGTTCGGACTGGTTGAGCTTTGGTTTGTTATTTTTCTTAAATTGTATAGTCGCTTCTTCTTTCTAACTTATTTCCGTACAACCGGAACTTAAAAACCCTCATTTTCCCCGACTGACATTTTCAAATGTAATCAATGAAAAACTTCATATACTTACTTCTTTGCCGATTCCCATTAATTTCCCGTTACCCAACCAGTATTGCTTCATAGGCTATCAGACCCGGAACTGAAATGCCTAAAACGTTGAGATACGTTTAACTGTAACAGAAATTAAGATATAACACGCACATAAAAACCTCACATTATTATGGAATCACGTCATAATGATGCGTGCACAAATAAAAACATCACTGCGCTTAGCGTAAAGAGAGTTAACATACTAGTGGCACATGGTAGTAGCAAGAGCTTTAGTGTGAATGTTTTCAGGCGAAATTTAATTTGCTTCTTTCTCATATGATGAATATTCAGTGATTGTTAAGATTTTAAAAATTTCCAAGAACGTCTGGATTTCACAGTTTTCTCACATGATTTGGCAGGTTTTTACTGATTTTTTGCTTTAAATATTGCACCATTTTGCATTAAAACACTCTCCAACACTGCAAAATTCCAAAGCGGAGGGCGAGACATCCATTGCCTTTAGACCCCTCCCACAGGTTCTCTCCCTCTCTTCCTTTTTTTCAAATAATAAATATGGTAACCATACCCATTAATGCAATATACATTCATGGATGAGAGTACTTCAAAAATTGTTTTTGCTGGTCGCCAATATTAGAGGGAAGGGGGCACCAGGTATGAAAAGTTATGAGGAGTCTACATCTTTTATTAAATTTTCTTATAAAAATTACATTTTCTGAAGGCCATAGGTACTTCAAATTCATCAAATTTACAGTAATAAAAATAGCACTTTTCATCAGATTTAAATGTACTACTCTTCATGTTATGCTTGATAACCAATTTTCATTGAATCTAAATTTATGAATATTGAATATGACATGGGAGTTATAAAATCTACAACGGCTCAAAGGGTACTTGCACTAACCACAAATTGTAATTTTAGCATAGAAGTCTAATGGCCACTAGAGAATCATGTGACGATTTTCTTTAACTCACTGTATTATAAAATATAAGTAAAGTAATTTGTTTGTTACTTTACATAGAATCCAATATTTTAGTCTGAAATCTGTGATATTATAGCCTCTTTTTTAGAATATTAGACGGACAAGTTTTCTTAATTTTACAAACCATGAATAATCTAGCTATCCCCAAGACAACAATCCAAACCAGCTGCGGATTCAGGTGGGGTGCACTCATTGCGTCCCTCTTTCTTTTCTTGATGGCCAATGTTTTTTTTTTTTTTTTTTTTGCCTCATATCCACTGCGAAATTGCTTCTAAGTGCATCTTGAATTCAAATTTTCTTGGGAGAGAACCCGCAATCCCCCGTCATAGCTTCGCACCTTTTGGGGCATGCTTGTTGACCTTCATGGAACAATTTGTGCACCACACTTTCCTCAAAATCCTAGATTTGCATCTGCAAGTGATAGTCGCTTGTATTCCTCTCTATCAGTGAACATGATGATTTTTTGTTTCAGCTGGGAGAATAATTATTTCCCTATACTGTATTTGTTTAAGCTGGAGTGATTTCCAGCTGTATCTCGTAATTGATACCAATCGACGGTATCCAAGCTGCCTAATTCGCTGGGTATGTTGTTCGAAAATAATGCCAGCTATTTCAGTAAGTGAAGTGCTGCAGTGTTTTTTGGAGAGAGGACGTCTGAAGCCAAGGTGGGAGGGGTCCTGGGGAAGCGAGTGCCCCTGAAAATTTTCCGCCCCCAGGGACTTTGACTGTCATCATTTACTGAATACAATTGTTCACATTTGGCCCTTTGAAAAAATTCGCCGTCTGGAATCAAAATGTAAATTTCCTTGACTAGCTGTTGTTAATAGTCCTTGGGCCAGGATGGAAAATTTGGCTAATTGGTACTAAGTTCGGGCACAAAATGTGAGTGCTATCAGCTTGTTCAGCAACATTAATAGATTTTTGCATGATAGACTTTTCAAAGTCACAGCTTTTGCCTTCTAATTTGCATAAACAAAATGGCCGTCGCTAAAATTATGAAATATTTGGTTTTGACCATTTCTTTGCTCAGAAAAGGAGTATTGAAATGGAAACCTAAAGTGGAAACCTAAAGTGTTGAATACAAAATTACAAAAGTTATACATTTGCTAATATCAAATGGACGGGAACGAGCCTGACCTGGCGACGAGCTAGAAGGTGCTTTTGAGGCTCTCGTAAGTTTTTATCCCCCAAAAAAAGTTCATTCTCCAGGTTTTCTAACTCAAAATGTCTTCGAGAGTTGTGCAGTGACTTATTTATCCATATTTTTGAAGTATGTACAAAAAAAAGAGGAAGATCGAAAGGCAGTTATGGTAAAAAGAAACGTGATACTCTAGCCAAAATGCAGAAGCAACGCACATCACCCGCCTCTGTTTCATCACGTGACAACCAGGCTTTTCTAGAGGAAACCAGCTTTGTTGAAGAAGCCTCCTTACTTAGTGTTGAGGAGAAGCAGGACTTATCCAAAAAGCTAGATAATGCAATTGAAAAAGCCATCTCTACCCTCTCTACAGATCTGAGAAATTTAAAGAATGAACTAAAGAAAGAATTTGAAAACCACGCCTGTAAAATCAAAACGTTTGAAAAAGAAAACCTAGAACTTAAAGCGTGCTGTACATCATTGGAACAGAAGTTGGCCAACCTGGAAAAGGAAAGTATCGAACAATATTCACTTCTTAATAAGCAAGAACGTTTCTCTGGGCGAAACATCTTCGCCTAGTAGGATTCAAATATTCTGAGAACGAAGATTGTATACAGATAGCTAAAATTGTATTTTCTGACATGGGACTGCCAGATTGCAGAATCGAAAGAGCCAACAGGGATGGAAAGTAGGTGGTAGGTCAAGATCGCCATTTGCTTATTAAGTTATCCTTCAACCAGGACAAACTAATTTTGCTGAAAAACGCTAACTTGAAATCCAAGTTGCGAAACAAACCATTTTTCTTAACTGACGATCTCACCCAGTGGAACTTAAAGGAAAAGGAGTGGACCCCAAGGTGACGGCACTCTACCAAGCAGGCACCAAACTTCGATTTTCAGGAGGGATATGGAGGCAAAGCGATGGCCACTCTTACAAATTTACAGAGTAATTTTGTCATAGTCATCTTTATCGTGTCTCTTAAATAGTCCTCGGCTCTAACTTAGAATCCGTGCCCGGAACTGCGTCATTGCTGTACGGTTAGGGGTTACGTATGCATAGTAATAGATTAGGGTAACGTACGCATAGTAATAAGGTAAGGGTTACGTACGCATAGGTATAGGGTTAGGGTGGGCCATATGCAGGTGTACGCATGCATAGGAACTGCATACGTAGGGGTATATAAACATTTACGTATACGTATCTCATACTGTACATATATATACACAAAAGTACATACAGTTAGCTTTAGGTATACGTAAATACGTATACCTACAGCTATATGTAATAGATAGTATTATTAGACAGTACTTATATTATTTTTAACCCATCCACCGGCAACTAGGCAAGCGCGCTGGTCTTCATGCTAGAATCGCTATATCGCTAGGGTCGAGGGTTCGGGTCCCGGTACTAGCAATGCTTTTCTTTCTTCCACAGCACTAACCATTCACTTCTTTCCACAGCACACACTTATAGCGCTGTTCCTCGAGTGAGGAAAAAAAGAAAATGGTTTTTTACTTAAAACAAAAAAAACTTTAAAGTTTCAGTATATACTTGTATATATTATTATTTTTATCACCTGATTTGCTGTTTTGTATGTATATATGTTGAGACTGAAAATAAAGTTCTTCCTACACAAAAAAAAAAAAATAAATAAAGTTTCAGCGCCCTCTTTTGGAAGTTGTGAAGTGAGTAAAATTATGTCTACTTCCGGACTCTTATGTCATATTTCCTACGATATACAATTATTCATTGGAGAGCGAAGGGAGGATTCCTACTGAAACCGTCTGTTTATAGAATTTTGCTTTGGGATTTAATAGGAACAGATGATTTATGAAGCTGACTAATTTTAGAGCACGGGATCGGTGTTTTGATTTCATGAATATGCATAGATTGGTTGACGTTTGGAGGGAAAGGAACCCTTACGCTAAGGTGTATACATGGAGCTCTAATGTTACTGCTGAAATCCACTGTAGGTTAGGTTTCTTCTTAATTTCCAGTTATTAGGTTAAAAGCACTTATAATGCTAATATTTCCCCCAGTTTACAATCTGATCATTGTTTAGTCAATCTCGATTTTAAATTATTTTCAGAGAAGAGGGGTCCAGGCCACTAGAAATTTAATAATTCGCTATTGTTTGATAAGGATTGTGTAAACCTAATTAATATTTTTTTGATCATGAAAATGAGAATTCTAGCTTTTCCAATTCAGTTCTCAAATGAGAGCATATCAAGTATAAAGTTCGAGCCATTAGCATTGAGTATTCAAAACAAAAAACTAAAAAACAACGGGAGCGTGAGGCTACTTTACAGAAGAAAATCGAATCGTTAGAACGAATTTATTTTGAGTCAAGTTCCCCGGATGTTCTACATGTGTTGAATGAATTTAAAAATCAACTTAATTATTTTTATGACCTTAAATTACAAGGAATAATAGTAAGATCCCAAGCCAGGTGGGTGGAAAACGGCGAAAAAAGTACAAAATAATTTTTAAACCTGGAGAAAAGACATAAAGAGTGTAGTGTTATTCGAAATCTTCATACTGCTAATGGTATAACTTTAACTGATGGTAAAGGTATTCTGGGTGAGATTAGAACGTGTTATGAAACTCTTTACAAAAGTGATGATTGCAATCCCGATATGTTTTTCCAGACTTTACATTCATTAATGTGTTGGATGAGGACGAGGCCGAGCATTGTGAAGGGCTATTGACAGAGGATGAATGTAAAAAAGCATTATTTTCTCTTTCTACTGGTAAGAAACCTGGAAGTGATGGCCTCACTGGGAATTTCTAGAGAGCTTTTTGGTGAAAGATAGGGACTTTGGAGATCGCTTCCCCCAACCGGGCTTTTCATTCCTCTTCCTTGTCTGCACAACAAGGAAGAGCAGTTTTCACACTTATTCCAAAACCCGGAAAAGATCCCCACATGTTGAAAAAAAATATCATCCAATTTCATTGTTGAACACCGATTACAAGATTTGCTCTAAAGCACTTGCTTCACGAATTCAATCTGTTTTACCCAATATCATTAGTTCTAACCGAACCGGCTTTATCAAAGGACGTTTTATTGGGGAAAACATTCGTTTCGTACTTGATCTTATTGATTTTTGTAATTCAAGAAACATGAAAGGAATGCTATTTTTAATAGAATTTGAGAAGGCGTTCGATAGGGTGGACTGGAATTTCATTATTAAGAATTTGAGGTTCTTCAATTCCGGCGAGGTCTTCATCCGTTGCATCTCTACACTTTATTCAAACAATTCAGGTCGAGTCTTAAACAACGGTTTTGCTTGCGATGCATTTAATATAACTAGGGGGTTCGTCAAGGGTGCCCCCTAGACCGCTATGTATTTATCATTTGCGCCGAAATTCTTACTATTCATATTAATCGTTACCCCCGTATTAAAGGTATTTCATTGTTTGGTGATGAAATCAAGATCACGCAATACGCTGATGATACCACCTTATTTCTAGATGATATTTATGATTCGTTAAGTGAAAGCGTTTCAGCGGCTTCGTATGATTTATCAGCAGGCCTCGGGACTGAAAATCATATTAATAAGTTTACAATTTTCCCACTGGGCTCTCTTGTTGGGAATAACCACTTTACTCAACCTTTGTTTGGGCTCAAGTGGACTTAACAAATAACTATGTTAGGAATAAATTTTGACCACTGTGCTGAGAACTTGTTCAAGCTTAATTTCACCCCCAAGTTGTCAAGACTTAAAAAATTACTGGCTTTATGGACCCAAAAAGATTTGACTCCTGTACGTAAAACAGTTATTGTAAAAACACTGGGTATATCCCAATTTGTTCATTTTTTCAGGTTTTACCTGACCCTCCCCCTTCATTTCTCAAGCAGGTCGAAAGAATAATTTTTAAGTTTATTTGGGTAGGAAAACCTGAGAAAATCAAGCGTCTTACTCTTTGCAGTTCAACGTTTGCAGGTGGGGTTACTCATACACCAAGCTTTATCTAAAGCCTTAAATGTAGTTGGGTGAAAAGATATTCGGAAGAGAAGGAAGCAGTTTGGAAATTATTTTTGACCTACATCTTCAGAAATACGGTAAAAAGCTTCTCTTTAGTTGTAATTTCAAAGGTGATGATATCGTTACTGATAATCGTTTTCTAAATGATGTTTGCAAGGCACGGTCGACTTACTCCTATTATCTTCCAACAAACAATTTTAAAAGAGAAATAATTCGG
Organism: Holothuria scabra; assembly: GCA_037179385.1. Taxonomy (NCBI): domain Eukaryota; kingdom Metazoa; phylum Echinodermata; class Holothuroidea; order Aspidochirotida; family Holothuriidae; genus Holothuria; species Holothuria scabra. The sequence continues at coordinate 50,964,311 of CM074181.1, forward strand.
AACAACTCCCATATTAGGGTTAATAATGTAACGGTGTATTATGATTTCATGTATAGTGAGGGTGTTGTTTATATTGGCGACCTTCTAGACGTTAATAATCGTTTTCTCACAATTAATTGCTTTAAAGAAAGGTTCAATATTAATCATTTTCCTTTTACGCTCTTGTATGGTATATACTCAGCTATTCCAAAATCTTGGAGGATCCCACCCATAGATGTAGAGATTATTGATGAGAATGTTGCCACAACCGTAGCTTCTATTTGGAGAATGCCCTCTTTGTCAAGGGGAATTTATACTTCTATTGTTAGATCAATTATAACCCCCCCCCCCCCCCACCCGTCCCTAAAGCTATTGCTTGCAACAGGGAGTTTAATATAGATCCAGATCACTGGAAAACTATTTTCCAAATCCCATTCAGCTCTCATAGAGATAGTAAGTTAAAGTATTTTCAATTTCGTTTTTTGCACCGGATCTTGGGTACAAATAGATTACTTTTTTTTAATGAACCAAAGGAATGATGCTCTGTGCACTTTTTGCAATCAGTATGAAGAAACGTTAAGTCATTTATTTTGGGATTGTGCCCTCGTATCAAATTTTATTTTGGATGTCGAGCAGAGAGTCTTAGGCCAACAATTGTCCCTATCTAAGCAGGATCTATTTTTGGGGTATAGGATTTGTCAAAGTCATCCTTATAATTTCCTCATCTTTAATATTAAATATTACATTTATAGGAAAAGAATGTCAAAAGAGATACCTAACTGTGTCGATTTTTGGCATAATTTCAAATTTTTACTTCAAGTGGAGAAAGGTCTTTCTTCCACAAGTACTCATCACCCTATAAAGTTTGAGTCTCTAAAGACCGCTGCTGGTAATAATCTTTTTGATTAACAAGGATAAGCATTAAAAACTGAATTATTTTAAACGTTATGTTATGGTACCAGGTACAGGATGGACAAACTGTTACTTATTACTACTTGTATGTACGTATGTATGTATATATGTAGGTATGTATGTTTGTATGTATGACATATTGCTTTTCATAATTATTGTCTCAATAAAGGATGGAAGCCAAAAAAAAAAAAATAACGGATGGAGGCCAAAAAAAAAAATAAATAACATCAAATGGACATTCATTTGCATAAATCAAAATAAGCGGGAAAAATTTCATAATTTTTGTGATTTCTTTACATAAACCTGCATGGATTATCGTCATTTTAAGAGCTAATAACAACGACGTTTAAATTACTTAAGCTCGAAAATTTTCTACAATACGTATGCACTAAATCGTCATGCTACATGGCTCATTCGATGCCAGAGACTCGCTAAGTTGCATAAACAAAATGGCCACCACTGAAAATTGGAAATATTCACTGTTTGATATTGGTTTACTTAGGAATGGGGTATTGAGATGAAAACAAGTTTAAAAGTTAACGTTTGGGTACAAAACTGTTGGAGGGTAACCAACTATATATTTGTTTATTTCAAATTGAATTTCATTTGCATAATTCCAAAATGGCTCCAGAATTGCATAATTTCGGTGATTTTTCAGGTGAGTGATAAATCGCACCCCTCTGGCAACCACTTCATATTAATGACACAGACGACACACAACGTCACAAGGAGTTCAATATTCATATACGAGGTAGCATAAGAGCCTGGCGTTTGGAAAGTTCCCGATGATCTTGGGAATATTTGCGCGTGTTGCACAACGTAACACGCTAGTTAGAGCTTGATCTTGCGAATTATAGGAATCTATTCTAGGGAATTTGTGAAAAACAATATTGGACGAACTGCAAAGTTGATAAACATACTATCACGTTGTTTGCAACGTTACATGTTCCCCTTGTAAACAACTTTGAACCCACAAAATATCTCCTTTCGAATCACTTTCTCAGAAGGTATTACGTATTGACCGAACAAGGGTATTACTGCGTGCACAACTATACAACACGTACCGTGCAAAATTGTAACCTCCTGGAAAACAAAGTTCCCGTAGAAGGGCTTATTAAAGGGGCAGCCATTCATCACCCTAAACTACAGTTTCAGTATACATATATCAAAACTCTCAACTGGTACAGCTCTCTGATTGGCATCATATTCAAACAATGCATCATAGCTAAATTACACAGCATGGGCACTGAGAGTGTCTTGATTACACATTATGGACTTGTATGGACAAGGGACAAGCCATGAAGCAATAAACTAGGATTGTGTCTGGATAAAGATGAGTTTTAGATAAATGTGGGAGGGGCTAGAAGTAAGTAGGTTGGGAGACTTGGAACAGTTTGGGATGATGAAAATATGCCTTTAACTAAGTAGCCTATATCGAAAAAAGCATTACACGTCGGATCGGGCGGGGCACTGTCTTTTAATTTCTAACAAACACGAGCACGTGAGAAAAGTTGAAATTCAAATGAAATGCCGAGAGAAAATGCAAAGACTGAGAAATAACTGGACTGCCCTTTGGTCATTGCATTATTCAAGCTTTAAAAAATCTTTACTTGTGCATAGGAAAATACCATAGTAACTTACGCGGATAGTACACAAGAGAAAAATGGCTGCATCATTTTGTCATGGTGTTGTAAGTGCTTATTGTCATGTAGCATGGTGCACCTTCCCTGACCTTTAACATAGACGCCATCTTGTTGTTTACGAGCAATTCTCCCTTCCCTTTTCCCTAGATTCCCAGGGCCCCTACTGTTTCCGGTCATGTGTTACCGGTGAACGTGGGCGTCTACTTCGTTCTAGTTCAACGTTTACGCCGTATCCCGTTTTTTCAAGGTGTGGCCCATTTCACCCTCTACAGCCTCCTCGTTGGTCTTTTAGATCAGAACATTCATTAATATTGATTTAATTTGGTGCGTCACAACTTTTAACCAATCAGGGGACTACATGTGTTCCGATCTCCCATGAGGTTTGCAAGCTCAGAGTCTGCCGCTCCCACTATTTTTTTGGAACTCGTGCAAGATAGTTCGAAGCAGAAGCATGCAATCACCATGTATATAGTTAAATTTTAATAATTATTTTGCCGGCCGAGTCAAACTTGATCTTTTGGGAACTCAATCAACGAATTAATAAACCAATTTGAAAATTAATTGGAACTCTCATCCGTTTTTTTTTTTTTTCTGTTTCCTGCTGCACAAGATCCGGCCCGTACTAACGCTACTTTACATCAGTGGCGGATTTAGGCGAGGCGCACCCGGCGAGCGCCCCCCCCCCCTTAAATTTCCCAAAGCTGATTTTTTTTTTTTTTTTTACTTTCACTAAATAGATCATTTAGCCTCCTTTTTCTACATAATGTTCCATTATCTTATAATTTTCAAACTATGTAATTATAATTGTTTTAAACTAATAGCAATTTAGAGCACACAGTTTCAAGTTTTCCGATAAAATTTCAGTAGAGTGATATCAAAGGTCTCAAACCTATTTCGGACCACGCCTTATGTAGAACACTAAACTTTTTCTTACAATCCATTTGCTATTTGGGTTCATCAGATGTGTAGTTTTTTAAACAACGGAAATTCTCGTTAATGTTATCATACACTCGTCATGGAAAAACAAAAGAACCGTGAAAATGTCCATAGGCTATAGCGCACCATCGATGATGGAAGTTCAAACTGTTAATGTAAATTATGTTATCAGTTGCAGTCCCATTCCTTTCCACGTAATTACGAGGAATTCGGGAAAATTGGTCAATTTCGGGACATGTAGAAAAGTGACAAAATTAATTTTTTAATGAGAGAGTCGACTGAGTGCATATTAAAATGTTTTCTGCCATAAATGTAATTTAACTGGTATTTTTCCTTTTACATTATATTACGGAAAAATTCTGCTATCCCGAGGGAGTGAAGACTGAATCTCAATGCCACTAATAAAATCAGTGATAACGCAAAGTGTTTAACAATGTTTATCTATCATGCACATGACAATAAAGTGTTAAAGTTCACCAAGGAAAAACTTTGAAAGCTACTGCGATCTCAAATGTGAATTTACAGTGCATCGTATTCTTGGTCAGATACTGTGGCGTAGCTACGAAGGGGGGCTTGGGGGCTCGAGTCCCCACTGGATCTCCCGCCCCCCGCAGCAGCAGCCCCCCCCCCACTGGCGACCTGGGAAAAAATTAAATTCATACTGGTCGATGATAATATTCAATCCGGGCTACCTATACTTCTATGACATAGATGCACTTGCGATAGATCCACGCAGCGGCAGAGTATTCGGCAATTGTGCCCCATTCTGAATTTCGGAGTAAATTCGGGTAGACTGTAACAAGCTTCATATCTTCGGAATCTCTTGAATTTTTACTCGTCGAGTTCCTGGATAAATAATTTTCTAGCAGATTTGGAGTGGCTGAAATTGGCTACCTTGGTGTGGATCAGTTTGCTCCTAGCGTCTGTCCTGTTTCTCCAACTGTAGGATTCTTTCAATTCCTGGGGGTTCACAAATTTGTTCCAAAACTATAGTCAAACGTTGTTGGAAGGAATTTGCTCTTTGCACGGTCATTACTGCCAGTCATTGGCCAGTGCAACAACCAAACCCATGTTGAGTCAATGCAGTCTCAAGGGTTGCAACCTTACCACTATTATCTCACAGGACCTCACTTAGATCTTGAGTAGAGTGGACATACCCAGTGGTGTACGAGACGGGGCAGGGGGAAGACTATCCCAAATTTCCGTAAAATCGGACAGGAAGTTGGGAAAAATTCGGGCAGGAATTTGGAAAAAAATTCGGACAGCCCTTAAATTTTGTTAAAATGTGATGGGTTTTTTTTCAGAATATTCCTAAATGTGACCGAAATCTTGAAAAGATATGCCTTTAAAATTGGAGAGAAACGTTATATAGTCGCAAAAATGTTTTCATGAAAAACCAAGTCAAGATTCAAAAAAATTGCTACACCTTCGGACACCGCAAAAAGCTATTTTTCGTGACTTTTACTTCACAGATAATCACAATACAATGCCCGAAATTGTCGAAAATCCAAATTTTTTCAAGCATTTGCCCGAAAATAGAAAGTATCATAGTTTGGGTAACAGTGTAACGAAAAATCAAACATAAAAAAATCGCCACACATTTGGGAAGCCTGTGGCTTAAACAGTTAAAAGAAACAGTCATTCTTGAGCCTTCTTTAGATTGCCCTAAATTGCCCTTCTTTAAAATACCCTAAATGCACTGTAAACAATTACCATAGATTTACAAGTACAAAAAATAAAGAGATAAATAAGGATTACAGAAAAGTTCTGGAAACTTATTACCAGAACTTTTATGTAATCGTTATGTTCTGTAAATTTACAGCGATTTTGTACCATTTTTTACAGTGTCGCCGATTATTTTAATAGCTTCAAATCTTTGCTGCAAAACAGAAACGCTATATTTGAAGTTAAATTTTCATGGAAAGTAACAAAGATCTGCGACACATTTGGGCAGAATGTGAAAAAGGTTTTCATCATCCCCACTTAATACTGTAGTTTTGCAAAACTGCCCGAAATGGTCAAATCTGGCAAAGGTTGAAAAAAGCTGGGACGTTTTCAACTGACAAATTAATTCAATGGACAGACAGGAGGGTGTTCAAGTGCCCAAGAGTTTGTCATCTATCCTTCTCTACAGCCAAACACGGGCAAAGGAAATGAAAATCGGGTAATTTGTTTTTCGATACTTTAATGATGTAGAGTGAGAATATCTTCCCATAAGTCTGCTTGAAAATTAAAACACACCTTGTAATGTTACATTTTTTAAAAGGTAAAATCATGTATATAGTCGGAAGTTCGGGCAGTCACACAACTTTATCAATATACATTGAATTTAGTCCCAATACCAAAAGAGTAAAATTCATTACCATGTTTTCCATTCCGTTTTGTAGTTTTCCCCCGAAAATATGCAGGACCATTTCATCGATTGGTAGTGATACATTTCATCTGGTAATTTTCTGATCAAATAGCGACTGCTTAGATCCCCTTGTACACTCTAAAATCAAAAGAGTGAACTTAGCCACTCTTTGATCGAGTGAAAAGTGTAAATTCGCTCCATTAGAGTGATAATTCACTCCAAAAGGAGTGAAGTTCCCTCCAAAAAGAGTGAATTTCACTAGAGAGAGAGGGAAAAATCACTCTTCCACCAGTGCCTGCAATGATCGCTCTATTTTTTAAGAGCGATCATCGTGGGCACTCCATCAAGAGTGAAACTTCGCTCGTTTGTAAGCCTGGGAAATGTCATTTTCAACTGTCTCAGGGGTCTGATTTTTCAAAATTTTCTGTTCGCTCCGCACCAACCAGTAGGGAAACTCCCCGTAGGAAGCCTTCCTAGTGGAATTTTACTTTCAGGTGAACGAAACACCGAAAGGAACATCGAAATAGCGACTGCTTAGACCCCCTATAAGCATAGGAAATGACATTTTTGACTGAGTGAAGGGTCAAAATTTTCAAAAATATCCTGTAGGATTCGCCCCGACGTGTGGTGGTGCTCCACTTAGACCGCTTCAAAGCAGAATAGAATTTAAGTTTCAAGTGAACATTTTTTGCAAGTGGAAACTCAAAATAGCGACTGCTTACATCCCCCTAAAAGCCCGGAAAATGTCTTTTTCATCTGTACACTCTAAAATCAAAAGAGTGAACTTAGTCACTCTTTGATCGAGTGAAAAGTATTAATTCACTCCATTAGAGTTATAATTCACTCCAAGAGGAGTGAAGTTCCCTCCAAAAAGAGTGAAATTCACTAGTGGAAGAGGGTAAATTCACTCTTCCACGAGTGCCTGCAATGATCGCTCTTTTTTTTTTTTTTTTTTTTAAGAGCGAACACTGTGGGCACTATATCAAGAGTGAAACTTCGCTCGTTTTAAGGGAATTTCACTCTTTTCGGAGTGAACTTCACTCTTTGTGGAGGGAACTTCGCTCCTCTTGGAGTGAATTATCACTCTAATGGAGTGAATTTACACTTTTCACTCGATCAAAGAGTGACTTAGTTCACTCTTTGGATTTTAGAGTGTATGAGGGGTTGGATATTTCAAAATTTTCTGTACGCTTCGCCCCAATTAATGGTGGCGTTCCGCGTACTAGTTTCTTTTGGCTAAATTTCAGTTTGGAGTGAACGTTTTCTGCAATTGAAACTTAAAATATCAACTGCTTGGATCCCCCTTATAAACCTGGGAAATGTCATTTTCGACTGTCTAAGAGGTACGAATTTTTGAATTTTCTGGACGCTCCGGGCCAACTAGTGGTGGCGCTCAGCTTTGCCTGTCCTACGGGAAGAATTAAATTTCTGGCAAATATACTCTGCCCCCAAACTGAAATGCTCCCCTATGCCTATGGAAATATACCTTACTGAGGAGTACACTGCTTGCAACATACAGCAGGATTCCGGATTTGCCAACCTATGATACAAAGTTCAGCGCAGTAATGAACTGAGCTAATCAGTATCTCAAAAGTGTGTTTGAATCTGAGAAGAATCATAATTTTTTTTCACCAGAATTAAAGACAATTAAACCTGTCAAATGCCATTTCTAGCCTTCTGGGAGGTGTTGAAATTCAAAATTTTCTTTGTACGCTCCGCGCCAACCGATTGTGGCGCTCCGCTTAGATACTCGTGAAATATCTATCGTATTGCATTGATGAAATTATGTATGTGACTGCACGAACTTCCCACAATAAATGATTTTACTTCTATTAGTAAAATCGGTTGAAAATGTCAAATTACGAGATGGGTTTAAATGAATTCCAAGCTAAAGGGAAGACATTCTCACACTGTCGCTTTGACCCGAATTACCTGTCTTTTAAACCATTGCCCGTATTTGTCTCAGGTTAGATGACAACACGGTGGACCGCATTGGTTGGCATAGAGCATGCGCAAGAGCACATGGGTGTACATTTGGTGTTGCGCGTGTTAACGCTTGCGCGGTTGCACGCAGAGAGTAGACAAACTGGAACCTACCGTCCATTGTGACCGTGACGACAGTATACGCGCGCCCACTAGTGGGCTATATAGCATAGAGCTCAGTGAGCGCGCCTTACCAACTGTTCAACAGTTGGTAAGGCGCCCAGCCGTGATGGCATTTGTTGTAACACTGGTTGAGTCTATTGAAAAAGTGTTCGCATTCAGCGTGCGTGCACCGTTGGACATCAACAGAAATGCGGAACGAACCCTGGTATATGTATACTAATTATACACTATGACCCTTCAAGTGCAGGGGGCCAGCCTAGGCCAAGGTGACTAAAGTACCTTTTACTTTCGTAATTTATTTCCTTATAATTCATTCATTTTTTTTATTTTGCGGGCATGAACAGGGGGGCCATGGCCCCTTGTCTACGCCAGTGGTAAGAAGGCTAAGAGAATTCATACTGTTAAAAGTAAGCCTGATATTTTAGGCGATAGGCTTCCCAAATGTGTCCCGATTTTATATCTCTTTGATTATTGTAAAAGATGTTACCCTGGCCTGGTTATGATCATTTACTTTTGTGTTTTCGGGTAAAAGCTTGAAAAAATTTGGATTTTCTACCATTTCGGGTATTGTGTTGTGAAAAAGGGCGAGGGGGGAAGTAAAAACTAGTAGGCTCACGAATAATACTTTTGCGCTGCTTGGATGGTAGCAAATTTTTGGAATCTTTACTTTTCATGAATTCTGGTACCGCGATTTATGGCGGTTTTTTTTTTTCAAATTGCGGGCACGTTAAGGAATTTTCGGAAAAACTATGCCACTTTTGGTTTCGGTGATAAGAGAAACCTATGCAATCATGATGGCATGTGTGTGTATGTGTGTGTGTATGCGTGTGTGTGTATGTGTGTGTGTGTGGATGTGTGTATGTGTGTATGTGTGTGTGTGTTTGTGACACTTTGCTCGTTAACACGATAGCTCAAGATACGGATGTCTGACAGTTTTCAAACTTGGTACATAGATGCACCATATTGAGAGGAAGAACCCTATTGTTTTTGGCAGAGGTCAAAGGTCATTTGGGGTCACAGGGGTCAAAGTCTAAAAATCTCGTTAACACGATATCTCAAGATACGGATGTCTGACAGTTTTTAAACTTAGTACAAAGATGCGCCATATTGAGAGGAAGAACCCTATTGTTTTTGGCAGAGGTCAAAGGTCATTTGGGGTCACCAGGGGTCAAAGTCTGAAAATCTCGTTAAGACGATATCTCAAGATAAGAAGCTTGGGTGGATTTCATGTTTGATATGTTGATGCGTTATAGTCAGGAGATGGTCCCTATCGTTTTGCGTGGAGGTCAAAGGTCATCTGGGGTCACTGGGGGTCAAAGCCTGAAAATCTTGTTAAGACGATTTCTCATGATAGGAAGCTCGGGTGGATTTCATATTTGGTATGTTGATGCGTTATAGTCAGGAGATGGTCCCAATTGTTTTTCACGGAGGTCAAAGGTCATCTGGGGTCACCAGGGGTCAAAGTCTGAAAATCTTGTTAGCACAATATCTCAAGATCAGAAACTTGGATAGATTTCATATTTAGTGTGTTGATGCGTTATGGTCAGGAGATGGTCCTTACTATTTTTTGCGGAGGTCAAAGGTCATCTGGGGTCAGCAGGGGTCAAAGTCTGAAAATATTCTTAACACAATATCTCAAAATAGGACACTTTGATAGATTTCATATTTGGTATGAAGATGCGTTATAGTAAGGAAATGTTCCCTATAGATTTTTGCGGAGGTCAAAGGTCATCTGGGGTCACCAGGGATCAAATTATGAAAATCTGGTTAACGTGATATCTCAAGATAGGAAACTTGAATAGATTTTATATTTGGTGTGTGGATGGGTTGTAGTTAGGAGATAGTCCCTATTGTTATTGGTAGAGGTCAAGGGTCATCTGGGGTCACTGGGGTCAAAGTCTGAAAATTTTTGAAACACGATATCTCAAGAAAGGAAACCTGGATAGATTTCATATTTGGTATGTGGACGGGTTATGGTCAGGAGATGGTCTCTGTAGTCTTTGGCGGAGGTCAAAGGTCATCTGGGGTCACAAATGGTCAAAGTCTTAAAATATTGTAAACACAGATCTCAAGATAGGAAATTTGGATAGATTTTATATTTGGTATGTTGATGGGTTATGGTCAGGAGGAAACTTGGATAAATTTCATATTTGGTTTGTTAATGGGTTATGGTCAGGAGATGGTCCCTATTGTTTTTGGCGGAGGTCAAAGGTCATCTGGGGTCACCGGGGTCAAAGTCCGAAAATCTTGTTAAAGGGGGATATCTCAAGATGTCTGTCTGTCTGTCTGTCTGTCTGTCTGTCTGTCTATCTATCTATCTATTTATTTATTGCTTTTGTTGAGGTCAAAAAAGCATCTGGAATAACAAAATTATCTTTTGAACATGCTAGTATAACATTTGAGTGAGAAGATAATGGCACATGATGGCAATTTTGAAACAGTACAATTTTTGTATCATCGAAACCTCAATGCATTTTTGCATTCTGGTTTAAAACTCCATTGATTGTACGATTTTTTTGCAAATCCCTGTCCTAATTTTTCCAATTTCCCGCCACATTCTAGAATGTGTGATTTTTTTGGAGGCGGGGGGAGAGGGTCAGACTGCCCCCTTGCCCCCAATCCCTAGCTCGTACGCCAATGGAGATATATCCTATCTAGGGTACATGGTCGGTGTCATGGAATTTCAGTTGGGTAAAATTCTTCTCCATTCTTTTTCTAAAGTACTCCCGACCCTCTGGCAAAGGGCCCTTTGGCGAAACCAAAACTTACACTCCTTCCCGACGAAGCTATATTACGATTATTCACGATTATCCACATGTCTGTTGTGCCACTTTATGGATAGTTGTAGTTCCAGAGCAGTCACTACATATACACTAGAATGCCTTATCTGAGTTAGCGCTGTTACAGTTTGATAATTTCTTCCGAAATCAAAGCAATTTGACAATTACCATACACCGTTTGGCTCCTGTCAAACCCAGATTCAGCCGTCGATCGCGCACAAGAACTGTGAAACATGTTATTATCATCATGAGTCACGCTTCGAACTTAGTTTCTATTTACGTCGCTGTGAGCTGTTCGCCGGTAAGACATGATATGAATATTTAAATATTGACGTATCAACTTATAAACATGAAGTGGTTGCCAAAGGGGTGCAATTTATCACTTCCCGATTTTTCATGAAAAGCTGTGGAATATTGCCTTTTTTAGAGTTATTAAGGGCAAAGACTTTTTACTATTTCAGCCTTGTATTTTTCAACAACATAAAATGTAAGATACACATTTAATGTAACCTAGTTACTAACATATGCATGATAACTTGCACAAACACAATAGTCTAAGCTGAAATATTGAAATATCCCATTTTATCCATTTCTTTGCCTAAGAAAGCTTTGAAGTTACAACAACTTTGCGTTTTTGGATTCGAAAACTAATCGAATACCCGTCATTTTAAATGGAAACTCTTTTGCATGAATCCAAAATGGTGGTGAATTTGCATACTTTGGTGATAGCTTTCATGAACTGAATGAATTACGTTGGTACTTTAAGTGACGGTTTTGAAACATTGAACCAAAAAACGCTAACATGAAGGTAATGAAGGTATAAAAATGTTGCAATAGCGAAGATCCAGTTTGAGTTGAACATTATTCGCATACATATGATGATTCGTCAATATCTCAGCAATTTTATTGTGACTGCTTCATCCAGGCTTCATTTGCAATGATGTCATTTTATTTTGGTGTTTGTAAGCTTACTCACACTCATGGTTTTTCGACCCTGCAATTCCAAAGTAAACCTTGAAATTTCAAGTGGAATGATTTTCTAAACACCAATTTTATTTTACCAAATGGTACCTCTGGGTCGGGAAGAAGGAATAGTTATGTGTAGTATTGATTTCTTAATCATTTTCCCAGTACCAGCTGTACGTTGATTCATTTGTTGTAGAAAAAGGGAGTTCCTTTTGCTCAATATAGCCAAGTTTATTCTTTCATGTGTAAATGAATGATCAAATTTATACGAGGAACTGATTAAGGAATAAGGACACATCATTGTAATTTTGCTGCCTTAAAAAGGTTTAGCCATTATCGTGGACCTCCAAGAAAAATTGAGCAAGAGAACGAAATTTGAATTACATATTATTCATCGTTATAATTGTCTTACTCAGAAAACATCTCGTATCATCAATTCCTTTTTTTGCACAGGCTAAAACAGTCCACATTCACTTTTCGTTGACAAACTTTTTGAAAGTAAAAGTAGGCTTACACTACCAGTGAAATGCATTAAAAAATAACACATTTTTGTAAGTTAAATGGCAATGAATGGCTAACATTATACCGAAGTAAGCCATAAAGGCATGACACCCTATCCAAGAGAAGTTGATATAATGGAAATGGGAGACATATTACATTATTTTTGAGTAGTGCTTGTAATAGACTGTTACAACTACGAATCGAAACTGCTACTTAGAGAAATTAAGGACTTATGACCGAAATAAATCAGTTGGAAACGACATAGATATGTAAGGAATAAATTATTCTGGACATCGTTTGTTGGATTATGGTTAATCTTCTTACAGACTTATAGACATTGGTGTTGTGTAAAATGTAGGAAGCCAATACATACATTACTGTATACATCCATATGAAGCTATGCACCATGTCTGATTTTCAGTGACATGGTTGCATAGCTTCATAGGGAAAGCTTAACAGGGTACCTTTACATAACCATGTAGCCGTGTTACCATGAGTGGCGAAAATGAAAAAATCAATCCGACCATATAAAAACCACCAAAGCTAGTCACAAATTGACAAAATATTACTTTAATGGAAATGCGGGGAGGCAATTAGAATTCAAATATTGGTTGATGAACTGCTTGGCTAAACACCTCACGTCGGTCCTGGCTCCACGTTACCGCTAATTTTCATTACTAAAATGCAAGAAATTGCTCGCACTCTGCATTTTCAAATTCAGCCACTTTATTTGTAATTTAGCATCTCTAAACCACTGAATGGGTTATGCAAAATACAGAATGAATAACACCTGTTTCGCATAAAAAGTACATATAAAAGTATGGAACTAGTTTGGATGCATACTTCAAAATTGGAATATCCAGTTAGATTTCATATGAAGTATCACAAAATGATGAAACTGTGCAAACAGAATTGACCTTTTGCAAGCCAGGTTCACTTTGAAATGAAAAGAGTATATAATCTGTAGTTAATTTCTAGAACAGAAATTAAAGTTGGCCCGTTTTCCACTTTAATACTCACACTCAGTCCAGACACCATTACATAAGAGTTGCGTCAGTCCAAAAGTTTCAATACCTCATTTGAAATATCGTATCGAGCTGTTCAAAAGTATGTTGGAATCTGAAAAATGGTCATTATTTACATTTCATAGTAGGTTATTTTTAAGATTGTGACCTACCTGTCCAAAGTGTAATGCTTTGCCCTATATTACCAAATTTTGTATATGTGACAATATTAGGAAAAGAAAATACAACCCCACCCCCCCCCCTCCACACACACACCCTTGCATATGGCAACATGAGGTGAAAAAGGGAAAATTATCAGGTTTGATGCGTCAGTTCCGTTACCACATTTGTCTTGTTTTGCAGCATGTGTTCAATAGTCACCTGTTTGTTCACTTAAATTTGAGTTTTCAGGTGTGACATTCAGGCAGGAGGAGTGTGGTATTGTCTGTCTCATCCGTCATATCTTTCACCACCCATTACAAATTTTCTCCAAATGTGCTGTCATATGCCCTAGTCTACCACATGTGAATTATTTGTGTTCTCATGAAGCGTTTAACACATTTTGTTCTATTTGGGCTGTAAACATCTTGTACTAAGATGAGCTTTCATTTGCGATTTTTTATCGCTAAAACGTCGGCAAGTCATGGCGTTATCGGCTTAGTCAGAGTTGTAGTTTCAAGAGGCAGAATTGTTTCAATTAAAAATCAAAGTATCAGGGGCAGCCATTTACGTTACATGCAAACTAATATATCTTCATCATTGAATGGCAGTGCAAATTGGTATGATATTGAAGATATGATGAAAAACTAATGAGCGAAAATTGCTTAAAACCCATAGGTACCACCACTTAAAATTTAAAAATTCACTCAATTTCAGTTAATAATTATAAAAAAAAATGATGTAAATTTTAAATTATTCGCCTCCTTTGAATCATGCAAATGAACTTCAATGCACAATGAACAAATAAACTACTGGTTGTTCGTTCCCAAATACGAAAAATGAACTTAGCTCCGTCTTCCATTTCAATATTCTTTAATTTCTTACATGTAAGTCAATTCATGACCACGGGAATGTATTTCAAAATACCAGAAGCTTTCAGTTGATTTATGCCAATGACTATAATTCGACCACTATGAGGGATGTGTAACATGCTTATTTGTTATTGTTATAGTGAAATTGACCACACATGGGCAAAGATACCTTAAAATACTGATTATTTCTACAAATGCCGATACAATTTCTCTTCATCGGAAAACGACCTAAAATATGCAAATTTGTCGCCACTTTTGGTAAATGCAAATGACTTTCTATTTGATATAACACATATTTCTATTGTGTGCTTTAACATATCCAAAAACTTTTTAGGTTGGTACTCATTTAAGCCTCATAACTATTTTCTAGTCTAGTCTTTCTAGAGCATTTCAAAATGTCAATGGCGGCCATTTGTTTTTTCAAATATACGGTCATTTAATTAATGCAACTGAACATGTCTGCAGTATAAAATGGATGAGTAAACATGAATATTTGTTACATTTGTGCTCTAGAATCGTGATGAGCAAATATAATGCACACATCCTTGTTGTAAGCTCTAAAAATGGTAATATGCCAAAATATTCTACGAAAAAGATAAAAACAAATATACAAATTTACCACAGTTCTGGATTGCTTTAAGTGAAATTCCTTTTAAAATGAAAAAATCTATGACTTTTATTCTCTTAGTATACCAAACTTTAAATTAGAACTTGTTTCCACTTCAAAATTCAAAATGAAGAGGAAAAATGTTTTCAAATTTTAAAGGTTGGCATTCTGTTTATGCAAATTAGCATGTCTGTTCAGTTAGCTATGGTAATAAACAGGCATACATGTTTCATCTACGTAGAAAAACATGATAGCCTTGGATAATACAAAAAGCATTGTAATTAACTCTAACTTAGGCAATATTCCGTAAGTTTCCTGTGATAGTTTTCACCCAAATCAGGTAATTTTGGCACCAGTTTAGAATTATGCAAATGATTTTCAATTTAAAATACACAAATTAATAGTTAAGTTTCACTTTAGTATCTAAAACATTGGTGTTAATTTGATTTCCACTTCGGTACTCCATTCCTGAGTTATAAAATGGCCAAAGGTGAATGTGTCCAAATGATGGCCATTTTAATTATGCAAATTCCATATTCTTATTATTGAATGTGTTGCATAACATGAAGGTGTGTTACACTTATGTTTTGAAACAATGCTGACCATAAATAAAAGAAATACAAATTATTATTAGTTGTCAAGTTGGCAATATTTCATAAATTTTTTTATTAAAAACTCGCAAAAGGTTTTTGAGTTTTGTTACCGGTTTTTATTTATGCAAATGAGTTTCAATTTGAAGTGAACGAACTTATGGTCTGCGGTACTCTTGGTATCCGTCACTTGACGTTAGCACTTGTTTTCACTTAAAACCCCCAATTTTATGTCGAGAAATGACCATAACAGAATATTTACAAATTTCAGCGTCGGACATTTTGTTTATGCAAATTAGTAGGCTAAAGCTGTGAAAGGACTATCATGCAGAAATTTATTTAGACGATATACCCAAACAAGTTGATATAACTCACATTTTGTGCCCCAATTTCGCCCCAATTCTCTGACCCAAGGACTATAATTACACTAGCTTCTTCTTGTCTGGTCAGGGCACTCTGAACAATAAAAGAAATCCATTCGAAATCGCTTGTACGTTGCTTCCTCACGATCAATGATCTTTATGTCCTCTGCATTTATTGTCAACATGAATTTCAAACCCTCATATTCAACGAAATAAAGAGAATCAAGACACATTTTATTGCATAATCATCCATGATACAGGTAAGCAAGGGAACTAAAAGGCTAAAGTAATGGACTCCACTTATGTCCGACTAAAATCAGACCATCGTTTGCCTGTCCGGATTCGTGTATAGCTTATACCAATTATTTGCACATTAGACTAATAACACATTTTTGCCTACCCAAAATAATTAGGGTACGTAGGGCAAAGCCATGTAATTTGGACCAGTGTGTAAATTGAACCACCACCATTATTCCACCATTGAAAAGGAAAGAGTACCTAATTACTGTTATATGCAATTTAAACCTTATTCATAACACTCAGGTTGACTTCGCAATCGATGGGATGAAGGTAATTTCCACAAATATGTTTAAAAATCATTACAAAGTGGTGAACGGAGCAGTTGGTTACGCTTATCTCAGATTTTATTGGGATTTGTAAATATATAGAGGTACAAATTATGTGGCTGTCCACTTATAATGACCCACTGAATATAAGCAAAACTTATGCAAATTAGAAAACATCAAAAAGGCAGTATGTCGTAAATATTGCTCCAGCAGAAAGTTCCGTGTCCTTTACGTAACCAATGTCAACTAATTACCCACTTATTACACATTCTTCCTGTACAAAGTAGTGAGGAAAAGGTAATAATGGCCTCCCAAGACTTATTTACTACTATATGCAAATTAGAAAAAAATAGCAGCTTATGGTAAATATCGTCCCAAAATCAGTTCATTGCCTTGATATAGCCCAGTTACGATTTTCACACATTTCCTTGTACAAAGTTGCAAGTAAGAGAATAATGACCCTATGATGGTGCTAGTTAGCATAATAAAGCATATAAGAAAACACGACAAAGGCGACATATTGTTAATGAAGTCCCAATAATAGGTTTATTGTCCAAAATATGACCAAGTTCAACCAAGTACAAAAATATTTATTAAGGCTACAAAAAAAAAAAAAAAAAAAAACATTTAAAGAATAATGGTCCACAGGGTCTGACTAGCATGATTTATCTAATTAGAGAGTCCTGTGAATGAACATTAATTGTCATTTTGAATAAATTCCTTTCTTTTGCCTCAAGGATCACTCATGCCAAGTAGGATATTTGTACTTAAAATGCACCGTTGCCCATTTATCCTCTCCAAAAAACTGAGGCAATTCGATCGCTATCTAAAGCAGCCACTGGGTGTATAGAAACCAACTCGTCCCCAAACGAATTTTTCATATATTTTTCCCAACTATGTAATCTGTCGTTTTGTTAATATATTCGGCAAGTGAATTACGACTGGATGGTATACATATGAAATCATTATGATCAACAGATTTGAAGGATTTTCAATTGGTTTAAGGTAATGATTTTTTTTTAAAAGATCTCTAGCAAACGACAAAGATGATTTTAACATTTTTAATGCTTTCCATGCTGCTTATCAAACCGAAGTGTCTTTTAGTGAATTGGATACAGTCATCAGTGAACTAGATGGCAAAGCAACTGGTCGGCCAATAGAACAAAAAACCGCAGATATGGTAACCAAGGTGCAAACAAGTAAGATGTCTGAAGAAAACTTAAGAAAAATGTAAGAGGTACTGTAGACCGTCAAATTGTGAAATGCTTCAACAAAAAAGGTCAACCAGCTGGTGTGAGAGAAATTGAGCCCCGCAACCAGAAGCAGGGACATTAAATTCCAGAACTGTCAAACTGATAATACTAAAGGCATAATTGTCCTCCTAGACGCAGTTAAAGTGCTTCTTGCGTGTCCTAATGCAGAAAGGAGTATTATTCATGAATGTTTTGAAGCCATAGTCCTGGAAGCTCAAGGTAACATAAAGCTTAATCTTACTCGAAAAGAGATAATTAAACCTGACTTGAGTCAGGACTTTCAACAGCTTTGCTCACAGAATATTCCAGTGACAACTCAGCTTTTTTGGAGATAATATTGAAAAGCGGATGAAAGATATTGCCGCATCTACAAGGATAGGGGCAAAGGTGTCGTATCGTGGTAATAATTAGGCAAGACGACGTAGGCGTAGAGGTAGAACTTTTTTAGCCAGTGGTATGTCCTGGGTATACAGACCATCAATTGCGGGGAAAGGTTCCAAGAAGAACTAAGTGAAGGTTCTGGAACAAAGGGTGAGGTGTGTTCATCACCCTTAATAGTAAAGTCGGTTATGATAATGTCACAATTGCTGGTCGGCTTTCCAGATATTATTTTGCGCGGTAAACTGCAACCACTGATAGCGAAGTGTTACAAATAGTACAAGGGCTTAAAATAGAACTAAGACCTGAAGCTCCTTCAAGTTTTAACCTTTTGTCACGAGGATCTTCATCCAATTTGGAAATGTATGAAGGTAATATAAAAATCTTTTGGATAC
Organism: Holothuria scabra; assembly: GCA_037179385.1. NCBI lineage: Eukaryota > Metazoa > Echinodermata > Holothuroidea > Aspidochirotida > Holothuriidae > Holothuria > Holothuria scabra. The sequence continues at coordinate 50,982,673 of CM074181.1, forward strand.
AGGCGTTATAGTTCCATCTAAGAGAAGCCCTGGCGACTTTTGTCATCTATTTTCTTCATACCAAAAAGAATGGATCACACAGAATTATCCTAAACCTAAGACAATTCAACAAATTTGTTAAATCCTCCATTTTAAGATGGAATGTCTGCCTTCTGTTGTACAAGGTATGCGGCATAATTGTTTTATTGCTGCGTCAATCGACCTAAAAGACGCATACTATTCAGTACCAGTTGATGGTGATCACAGGAGATACGTTTTGAGTGGAATCATAATGTCTATGAGTACACATGTCTGCCAAATGGGCCAGCGTCAGCTCCGTGGGTTTTAACAAATGATTGAAACCCGTATTTTCTAACCTCCGAAAGAGAGTTTTTAATGTGGTGAAAGGAGACAAACGTAAAGGCTGTGAACAAGCATTTAAAACCAAAGCGAACTTGTTAACAGAATCCGGATTTTTAGTTCATGATGTCAAGTCCCAACCAGACCCAAATAACGAAATCAGATTATTGGGTTTTATGCTTAATTCGAAACAAAACTACTTCTCCTTCTCTTGCAAAAAAAAAAAATAAATAAAACTAGCGAAAAGTCGAAAATACTTTTGCAAGCCTCTGCTGTGTGGATACGAAATTTAGAAGAAGTTTAAGGGGTCTTTGTGGTCCATTTCCGGGCATCGAATTTGGTCCATTGTATTATCGTTCCCTTAAAGCTGTGAAAAGATCAAAAGGTGATTTTAATGGTATGGTCTGCCTTTCGTGTGAAAGTCGAGCTGATCTATCGTGGAGGATCAAAACTATTGACACAACAAGTAAGCCAATTGAACATGGTAAACCTTCCCATACATTCAGCTGGGATGCATCCAATATAGGCTGGGGTGCCGTATCAGGACATGACAGCAAAAGAGGGTTTGGAAATCATGACAGAGGGGCTTGTACATTAACGAACGGGAACTCTTAACAATATGTTTAGGTTTGAAAATACTTTGCAGCAATTTAGCCAGGGTGCATTTAAGAGCACTTTCAGACAACAGTGTACTGTATCTTACATTAATAAATGAGTGGGACAAAGTCCCCAAGTGCAACGCATTTGCAAAGTCGGTTTGATTATGGTGAATACAGGAAAAAATTGGATTTCTGCAGCCCATATTTCAGGTGAGAACTGGGCATGTGTTACACCTCGGACGGTTACAGGGAAAGGTACCATCGGTGTCGTTGAAAGACGTTTGTGGGTGGGAAGCCCGAACTAAATGGTTGGCTAAATTTTTCTCAGCTCTAAAAGCAGCGATGTGGGGTTCCGGGAAAACAATACGGGTTGAGGGGTCTTGTCGGAGCAACTCTTCATTTTTGTACATAGCGCGTGAAATAGGACGGAACGAAGGGTGATATGAAGTAACCAAAGGAATACGTAGATTGGTTCCAGATTTGTTCTTTTCCTTCAAGGCTTGTTCTCTGCTGGTTCCTTAAATTCTGCATGGGCATTACACGGCCTTAACGTAAGAATAGTAGAGTTGCTAAGGGGGTTATATACGGTGATCACTGCATTTTTTAGTACAATTTTCCCACTTGGCACAAATAATCTATAGGGCAAAAAAAAATGTTTTATCCAAAGAGACACTCAATATCAATCCATATTAGCTCCTAATTTGCATAAATTATGCTAATTAGCCTTCAAGGAGAGGCAGTTTCAAGAATAAATCAACATTTCGCCTCAAAAAATGGCTGCTTGTTTAAATTATACCCAAAAATGGGTTCTGAGCCATACACATGGCCAACTTTCACTAAATACACTTTTTCCTGTGCAAAAATGGCCAGAACCAGAGAATAATGGTCCAATGGGGCTAATAAGCATAATTTATGCAAATAAGAGGGCTCCACGCACGGATATGAATTGTCTCTTTGGATTAATTTCTCTCTATTGCCTCAAGGATCACTCATACCAAGTAGGACATTTGTACTAAAAAATGCAGCGTTCACCCCCTAATCAACTCTACTAGAAGTGACCTTTTGTAATATTCACCCCCTATTGAGCCAGATATTTACTCATTTTACACCTACCCGTTCGCCCTCGTTTTTTCTATGTAGGCCAAATTTTTTTCTCCGGACTTGGTTTTTGTCTACTTTTTTTTCTTTTTTTTTCCTACCATGTTCGATTTTCACTTGTACTTTTTCATCCAGGACCCTTTTTTTTTTTTTTTTTTTGATTTGTCATCCTTCGCACTCGTGTTTTCTGACAACCACTAGCGTAGCAAGCGGGGCAGGGGGCAGAGTGCCCCCTCCCCCCCCCCCCACAGAATTTTTGTGGACGCGACGGGTGGTGCTAAAAAAGAAGGAGAGCCCCAAAAATAAAATAAATAAAGAAGATAAACTGCAAGAGAAGGGAGGGAATCAGGGGAATTTTTTACAGTTTTTCGGGGGGGGGGGAGGGTGCTCTTAGTCGTTACGATAGAGTATGCAGTCCCCGAAGGAGACTAGTCTCCCCGATGGTTTTTTGGTCTCAAGGGACAATTTCCCTAATACGAACCCAAAATTTTCGGCAGAGTACACAGGTTATGTAGAGGTCGTAAATATCATCTCATATCACAAAGCCTAGTTGCTGTTCTTTTGTATGTGTCATGCGATAGGTCAGTTGATGAGCGACTCACGGTACATAGTTTTGCCTTTTATCGGGTATTCCAGGTGGTTTTGACACAATGTATGTTATCCCCGATACGGTCTACAACCCTTACAGTTTCTATCCTTTTTTCTTTTTGTTCTTAATGATTACATAAGCGCTTCGCGCGCTTTGCAATTTCACGATCCAAACTCAACAGAACACTACCAGTGCCCAACTCGGCTTTTAAAATATTAAGTGATATTGTGCAAAATGTGCCCAGGCGCAATCGCATGGGAAAGTTAGTCTCCTTCATATCCCCTTCTCACCACCCCACGACATAGGGGATGTCGGAACTTGTGGTCGCTGGCATGCCCCCCCCCCCCCCCCCGTCGTGGAATAATCTGTCGCCTACCGGTGGTCGGCTTAGGTATTTTGGCTTTCAAAAGAGTTATTTCTGCGATAAAACTCAAAATGTTCGGTACGCTTTGCCCACTCTTCCTCAGTTTCGTTACCTTGAGTTTATAAAGTACAAACCCTTCCCATCTTTTAAATTAAATTAATAAGTAGAACAAATGGATTAATGTACATGTCGGGAATTTCATCTGACTTCGCTTAACTTAGTTCATAATCTCTTGTGTCAATCGTGCGGTACGGACTCGAAGAGGCAAGTACAATATAAGTTGTGCCCGATAGGGCCCAAATGCCGGGAAAATTGACCTATATAATAAGCTTTAAATAAGTACAGATTCTTTTCAGTGTAGGCTAACCCAAACAATTTTCGCCCGCTTTCCCACGGTTAAATCAGTGCGGAAATATCTTCCTCTAGCATATACAAATTTTATGTCGTATATGACTCGCAATGGCAGGTATAATGGGGTCGCTACCCACCCTACCCCTCCCCCGTTTGGAGGGTGGCCCTTCGTCGGGCAAATCATCATGGCGCCAAGCCCGGAGGGAAGAGAAAGTTTCCCTCCATACTTGACTTGTATATGTGTGATGAAGCAATAAACTAGAAATGGAAGCTGCATTTTTGAAAGACGTCAACCATTTTGGAGGGGCGGCCAATTTCAATAGGAGGGCGTGTCGCCCCTCTGAAACCCCTTGTGGAGAACACTGGAATCTAGTATAAAAAGAACAACACCATATTGCAACTAAGATCTTCGTGACAGCGAAAAAAAAAATCAAAAGGGGACGTTGCACCCCGAGAGACAGGCCCGTAACCAGAGGGTATAGGGGGTTCGCACTAACCCCCGCCCGGACTTAAATGTTTTTATTTTTTTTTAAAAAATGGAGTTTTGGCGTTTTCAGGGCAAAATGTCAATTCCGCTGGTTTCCAATGTAAGCCTTATGAGTAGCTGTTTTGTTTCAGTGCAACACAATTTCCTAGGGCCCCATTGACTCGTACAGTAACCCTCATTAGCTCATCGAAGGAATAAAGAAAACATTGATACAAGATTGAAAATGTATAAAAATTCCAGCGTTGGTGTTCACCAGATCGCTCAATTTGAATGTAAAATTTGCCAAAACTCCTTGGGGTAGGAGGGGAAGCCTGTGTACTGTTAACTATGAAACATATTGGGCATGTCGTTTTTGAAAATTATCAAGTTGATTTCCCAAATCTTTTTAACATGGACTCTCTAATAAGATTCGTGTAGGGCACATCAGCTCGAAGGATGCGTTCACATCGATCGGTTTTATTCTTAAGAACAAGGTGATATACTCTTTTGTCCGTTTTAGTCTCATTAACACTGATACATGTATCGAAAGCAGTTTGTTTAAGTTTCCGAAATTTTTGCAAATCGCTTCCGAAAGAAGGTCCATACTCTACGACTTTTTTCCAAAATACTTTCGTAAAATGTTCGTAAAGAAGTACATCTCCATGATTCCATTTTCTCGCTTTGTCGATGAGGTCTTTATCTTTAGCCATTCTCTGACTATCTCTACGAACTACAACTGGAAAATACAATATGTTTTCAAAGTCCCAACAGAGAAGTCGTTTGAGCAAAATTAAAGATTCATCATAATATTCGGTTAGCATGACTAAATCAAAATCGTGATCAATTTGATTAATTTTTGCTAAAATTTTAGTTTCATTGTCATCTTGGTCAAAACCGAGATCAAAAAGTTGTCCATTACGACTTTGATCTCGAAAAGCGTATTTATGGCGTTTGTAGTATTTCATCGGATCATTCATAAAGGTTTTAAGTGCGTTCTTATCTCCTTTAATATTCATACCTTTATACATTTCAAAAAAAGAAAAGGCTGATTCCAATTGGTCTTCGGGTTTTCGCAGAACGGTAACATACGTTGCATTTGGTACCACAAAATCCATTTCCTTCCGGTTATATCGAGCATGATTACAAAGAATATCGAAGGTACCTTCCATTCTTGGAAATTTCAAAGCATTTTTTCGGCTGAAATGCTTTTCGTGAGACAAAACATGAGAACGTCCAACCACAAATTTCAATTCCCGATAGTAGCCATACCTTTCGAATATGGCCGCTGTAGTGGTGCTTGCAGTTTTATGCGTCTTCAAAAAAACAATTTTCTGCACTGGAGAGCACTTTAAAACAGTTTTGGAGCCATTTGATAGTTTGGTCGTTGTAACGAGCTGTGTCTCAATGTTGTGATTATCAGTCGGTTGATTTCTTCCCATTGTGTAGCTAAAATGAAAAAAATTTTTAAAAAAATGGTATATTAAGGGGATAAATTTGGGGCACCGCTGTCTTTAATGTAATTTAAGACCGACGATGACGTCATCACAGAGGCAGAGCGGACCGAGAGATAGCAGATGTCCCTCGCCTCTTTCTATTTGCATATATATATATATATATATATATATATATATATATATATATATATATATATATATATATATATATGTATGTATTTATATATATTTATATGTATGTATATATATATAGATATATATATGTAAATATATTAGCAAACAAATACTGGAACGGATAAATTCAGAAATCAAACAATCTACAGGCTGCAACCAATGGAAGAACACAAGTGAAGTCATAGACTGGTTTAGTGAAATACACGACAAACACCAACAATCGTTTATTGCTTTTGACATTTGTGAGTTAAACCCCTCAATTACTGCCGACCTCCTTAAAGAGGCTTTAGACTTTGCATCAAACTACACAGACATACCAGCATTCGAAAGGCATATCATCTTCCACACAAAGAAAACTATGCTGTTCAACGTTGTACCACCATGGTGCAAGCGTACCGAATCTTTATTCGATGTCACCAGGGGTAGTTTCGACGATGCTGAAACTTGTGAACTAATAGGATTGTACCTCCTATCACACCTTCAGCACATTGGCATGAATGTCGCCCTATACAGAGACGACGGTTTTGCTGTTTGCAAAGCAACACCAAGGCAAACAGAAAAATAAAGAAAGAAATATGCAAGATATTCTCAAATAACAAGCTTAAAATAGAAATTGAAGCAAACAAAAAAATAGTGAACTTCTTAGACCTTACCCTTGATCTTAGCACAAGCACATAGAATGCATACATGAAACCCAACAACACCCCTCTCTATGTGCACAAACAGAGCAACCACCCCCACTTATCATAAAGAACATTCCAGAAAGCATCAGGAGGAGACTATCCAACATTTCTTCCGACGAAAACACATTCAAAACATCGTCGCCCGTATACCAAGAAGCATTACAAAGAAGTGGCTATGGGTACAACCTAAAGTACGAGACCCATTCGCCTAGCACCAGTCATTCCAAGGGAGCCCCGAAACGATCTGTTCGACTTAAACACTATCTATGCGGAGCGCCACCATCAGTTAGCGCGGAGCGTACAGAAAATTGTAAAGAAATCTAACCTCTAAGATGGCCGGAATGGCATTTTATAGACTTGTAACTAGAAATGAAGCAGTCGTTATTTTTAGTTTTCCTTTAAAATGAAAGTTTTACTTCAATAGAGAAAAACCGAACCTGTTAATGATCAGAAAAGTACCAGATAAAAGGTATTGCTATAATTAGATGTAATGGTCTTGTCTCATTTCGGAGGGGGGGGGGGGGGGCTATGCAACGGAATTGAAAACATACTAAAATGTTTTTGACTGTATTAAAAATCTTCGTTGAATTCACTTGCAAGGTCCACTAAATAGATGAAATTTTGAACGTGACTTCCCGATCTCAAGACTATAAATGGTTTTGCCCCCAACGTATTTGAAAATATGGCACGGCTGTTCGGGCAGGCCAGTGGGCGGACCATTGGGTACTGCACGCACATGAACAACCAACCCCTAGTCCGTTTTTGTAAGGAGAATTCGGAATTGTGAGTTTCCATAAAGAATATGGTCTTCTAGTAAGCAAGATCAAGAAGGTCGTCCGAGTGACTACAGACCCACATTTTTTATCTTAGGTCTGTAGATGGAGTCTCCCCGACGAAATAGGATTTTTTTCAAAAACAGGGGGTGGGTAGCCCGTCTCCGACGGACACATGAACTTGAGCACACGGATTGAAAATGGCATGAGGGATAGGCGAGCTAGTAAGGAGTAATTAAAAACGATTTTGATATACATTAAAATAGCGTTACAAAAAATAACTTCAGTCCTTAACGAAAAAACGTGGAGTTTAATGAAAAAAAACTTGGTTTTTTAAAATGTCGTGCGATTGACAGAAGTTGGCTCTGGTTTTTTATTGTACGGAGTATCCATTGAAATTGAAAAATTTAACCATTTGTAACAAATATTTGAAAATCCGAAGCTTACATTGGAAAAAAATGAAATTTTATTGCAGAATATGGAGTTTCATGGAAAAGCTGACCTCCTTAACTGTATGAGGGAAATAAAGTAGCGGAGCGATTTGTAGACTTATTGGGGTTAATGAATATCCCCATCAGATTAAGGTCCACAGACCATATATTTGAAAATTGCCCTGCAGAAACGTTTGGCTTCCCTTATATCTGAAGTTTTCAAGTTTATATATTGACTAAGCGTACGAAAACGTTTCCGTTTGGTTGGGGGCAGACGATTTTTTGTTGGAATATTTAATCCTGCCCGAAAGACTATCTTAGAAGTGCACTCAGAAATTAGTAAAACATCGAACAGCTAGGAAAAGCATTTTCCAGATTTGCACTTAGAGATTAAACAGTCGTCATTTTGATCTCTCTTTGCAAAAGGAGCCTAATTTTAGTTAAAAAAAATAGGAAAGTGATCAGAAATTTACCAGATAAAAGTTACCACTACCATAAGATGAAATGTTTTTGTCTCATTTCGGGGGGGAAACTACACAACAACGAAGACATGCTAATGTTTTAGACCTATATAAGACTATTCGCTACATTCAATTGAAAGGTCCACTAAATTGATGAAATTGTGTGTGGCTTGCCGAACTCCAGACTATGAATGATTTTACTTCAAACCGAGCGTCTTTAAAAAATATGTCACGTTACAAGGTGGCTTCAAATGAATTTTTAATCACACTTATGGGGAGGTATTCTCACACTACTGTTTATCATTATCTATAACTGAAAACGGCTTGGCCGATTTTTATTACCGTTGCCCGAATGCGTCTGTTTCGTCTAGACAGATGGCAAACCATTGGACACTGCATGCATCTGAACAACCTCAAGTCAGTTTTTTTAAGCAAAATTTGGAATTGTGAGTTTCCTTGAAGAGTATGGTCTTCTAGTTAGCAAGATCAAGAGGATCGTCCCAGAGACTAAAGTTTTCATCTTTTGCCAGATAAAGGTTCCCCGGCGAAATTTGATTTTCTCAAGAACGGGGAGGGTAGCCTTTCCCGACCTGGCACATGGTCCCCTGCTTCCGGCCGTGCCACCCTTGGTTAGGTATGCACATGAAAATTCCACCTTCCTGGTCAGCAACACAAGTCTTGGTTATGGGTGACCTTCAGAGCATGGTTTGAAGACGGGAAAAGATAAATGGGATGAGGAAAACAGCTAGAGCCACGAAGAAGTGATGGAAATTAAATCGATTCCGATGTGCATTAAAGTACCGTTAGAAAAGAAAAGAAATCAGTTCATGATCATTTATCCAGATCCTTCAGTCCTTAAGTTGATTTTGTATTTTTTTTTTTTATTTAAGACCTGGGAAAACCGCCGTCCTTCCCCGACGGGGAAGAGATGGGAAAAGGTTTATGGAATGAGGTATAACACAGCTACCAATCATTGAAAATCGATTCCGAACTTTTGTTATATTAGGGTTACAAAAAAATATTTTCAGGATCTCCCATTCGGTGTCTTCTTTTCAGTCCTTGTAAGGTTTTTATTATTTTGAATTTGTTATTATTTCTAGGTCTCTCTGACGAAACCACCGACCGTCCACGACTGGGTGCTAGTGATCCGGGGCATGGCCTCGCCCCCTGGAGCCACCGTTGAATTAGAACTTGTCGGGTCCCAGACTTCAATTTTTAACAAAACCTTTTTAAAAAGAAGTGTTAATGTAAAAGATAGTGCAACAATAATGTTTGTTGCATACAATGCCTGCTGAGTAGATTTTTAGAAATTTCATACACATTCATAAGTTTTTTTCTGGTAATATTTTCAAATCTAACATAATGAAACACACTCAAAAAATATTGACCCATGTGTACGCTGCCATGATAAAGTCAAAATTTAGCTTGTCGCTTACCGACCATATAACTTGTGCATTCTCATGTGTAAGCCGTAACAAAAATATACAAAGGGCTATATAAATTACGTCAACTTCTCTTTCAGCTTTGTCGTTCTTGGTTATTCAATGTATATGATAACTAATATGATCATTTCGTAAAGAGGTAAAAAGGTTTTTTTCAGGTTAAAGTGGAAGATGTGAAGGGAAGAAGGTTAATAGGCTTTTTCTAAAGTCCTCCCGACCCTCTGGCAAAGGGCCGTTCGGCGAAACCAAACTTGATACTGCTTCCCGAAGAAGCTATTACGTCCACTGAAGGACAACACTTAACGACCAACCTCGCGGCCTTCGGACCATTTTTCATCATTGGTCTGTCATGTATGGCTCCATTCTTGACTGGATGAAAAGAACAGATACTACACATGATCTTAGCCAAAAGGCCGAGAGTAGGCTACGTCAAATTGACATAAGCCCACAATTAAGAATAGCTTTGCATGTCCTAGTAAAATTTGTTTATATACTGATCACTTCCAAAAATGGTAACGGTTATCTCGTACGCCTGCTTAAGTAATTAAAGTTATGAAACATTATGGAACCCTTGCTGATCGGTAGTGTGCTTAGGCTCGTGGTGGATGAATACACTCACCAAAATTAAAAGGGTGGAATATAACTCTTTAGAAGAGTGAAACTTCAAAAGTTCACTCCAAAAGAGCGGAAATTCACTTCAAAAACCGTAAAATTCAATCCAAAAGAGCTAAGTTTCACTCTCCATGGAGTGCCCTCAGAAACAATCTAAACAAAGAGTAATTCTTGATGGCAGTCGTTACAAAGTGAATTTTCACTTTTCGTGGAGTGGATTTCACTCTTTTCTGAGTAAGTTTCCCTATTCTTTGAGTGAATGAACACTCTAATGTGGTGAATTCACACTTTTTCTCTATTAAAGAGTGCCTAAATTCACTCTTTGGTTTACACTCTATGTAGACCGGAACACTCTTGCTCCATTGAATGCGTCACACAGACATGTCAATCTCGAGTTAGACCGATCAGTGTAACTTGGTTGTAGATACCTGTATATGCAAATCTTTGCATGGGAAATGAATGACCTAAATTGTTGGCCAAGGTCAAATATAACCAATTGCAAAATTCTGCCTGGCTGACTTAAAATTTATCCGGGGTTCAATATATGGAGATGTTCTTTTCAATCTACAAATTTATCGAAAAGTTTAGGTCAATAGAGGTAACGACTCCGGGGCCCGTTCCTTTCCGTTGTTCTCTGATATTTTAACTAGATGCGAAGAATTGTAGCGCGGCCGACCACATGACAGGACGATCCACAATGCGGACTTGCCACCATGACTCATCAAATTTTCTTAGCCAGTCAGAGCTTAACGCAGATCTAGTCGGGTATCTTACTCCCCAGCTAATTATAGTGCTACCACACGCCGCGTAATGAGAGAGATCACAACAGTCTACATGCAAAAGCCAGTGAAACCTACAACACCTAGATTTTTTATGTATCGTGACTGAATTGCATGAAAAGTCTTTTGTGGTTACACATGGCGGCATGAGCAGAGTAGTGAGTTTACGAGGCTGTGCTAGTTCGGAGCTAGTGTAAGATATGTCTATTTCTGTAGGGAGGGAGAAAGTAATAAACAGCCACTGTTGTTGCTCTATACTCTCGTCAGATGACGATACGCGTCAGACGACGATACGGTAAGTTCAAATGTGGAACCGTCTTCGCATGCAGTCATGGACGTTGCTCTTTAAAGGTAAGGAGCAGTCCCCCCAACTTAGTTTGAAGAAAAGGCGTCTTATTTCTCTTCAAAGTATCTTTCATTACATTTTATGACATTACTATTGTAAGTTTAAGATAAATCAAGCAGTTCTTTCAAGTATATTTCACATTTGAAGAGGAAAAAACATTGTCACATGACTTCCAACAGCCAATCATGGAACTGGACAGTCTACTACACTACTTCAATTTGGGATGACTGCTCCTGCCCTTTAAGAATACTTGAAACGAACTATGCCGTCAAAAGTTTCTTTTCCCGTTGATTAGTTATTCATTTTGAAAACATATGCTCGCTATGGGCAAAAACAAGCATATCTTCTATTTCGTTCAGTTGCGATACATACACTTGTTTATTTAAAAAATCATAATAGATAAATAATTAACGTACGAATGAAAACGAAACCAGTTGAAGCTTTAAGCTTTTGTAGTCTGGTCCAATACTCCAACCCAGAGTGTTTGCTTTCAAATAATAAAGTAATATATCATGCGACCTTTTTTGCCTTTAGAATGTGTAATAATGAATCGCAAGGGATTAGAGGGTCACACATGAACAACAGTTTAGGAAAGATAATTATGAAAGCATATGTTTTCAAAAGTACTTCTTAAGGAAGGCAATATAGGAGCATTTCGTAATGTAATGTCAAGGGAATTCCAGAGGTGTACACCACGTATTCTCACATGACAGTGGGCAAAAATTGTTCGCGTGAAGGATTTTGTCAGATTATCTCTTCCCTTAATGGGATAGCTATGATAAATACTGTTTGGGTGAAAAAAGAATTAAAATCGTTCGCGGGGTTCCAAGGCGTTTTCTAATTACATGTTTACCAATGGTTAGGCTACCCGAAGTAAATTTTACACAGGCCGGGGCAGCTTTTTATGGAGTAAGGTGACATGGCCCATTTCCCTGCCTCCGCTACCTCTGTGTTGCGGGCTCAATATAATGACGACATGCGGCGGCCAACACTTGAAGTACTCTTGTAAGTGGTGACCATGTTTTATAATTGCAAGTGTTACATAAAGACAAGCCAGGATTCTTGAATAAGGGAACATAAAAATGCATTAATGTATTTATGGATCGTATCGAAATAACAATTACACATGATTGTGTCCAGGTTGGTGGAAAATGGCACATGGCTATACGTTAGAGAGGTAAGCAATTAAATGCGTCGGCGTTCGTTTCCCAGTTTGTCAATTTTTACTTCCTGACATATACATTTGCGTTTACGGATAAACATACCTCCAAAAGTTACTTATTTCCATTTAAAAATGTGTTGAAGGGTATGGCGAACGATTTAAACCTGTGAACAATTCCCACTTAACGTACGTTTTTACACTTTATCTCCCTCAACATAAAATTTTGCACATTGATATATAATATTACAATGAAAAATATAAAGACAAATACATTTTGGAAAAAAGAGTAACCCATACCGTCCCTTTGGAAGCGGATCTCGATAAAGCATGTCTTCTTTAAAGGCTGCGAACAGCAAAACCTGTAGTCCAATCACGAATAGCAGAATCGTTAGTAGTCTCGGAAACCAAGAAAGGAAATTTTGTCCACCAAAACCCATACTGACATTCACGGATTCTGCAATGAGTCATTCATTAAAAAAGCAAAGCATTATAAGAATTAGCCCAGACTATCACAAAACCGTTGACTAAAATATTTAATTTATCTCTTTCCACTGATAAAGTTTCAGATGTTTGGAAAGTCGGCAATATTACTGCATTAGTTAAGAAAGGTGACAAGGCTCTTCCAGGAAATTAAAGGCCAGTCAGCTTTAAAAGTGTAGCATGCAAAATACTTGAGAAAATATTTCGATCTTCAATGGTGGACCATACGAAGACGAATAATTTGTTTAGAGACAGACAGTTTGGTTTTATTTCTGGAACAAAGACTACACTCCAGTTGTTGAAGGTTAAGGATGTGTGGACGAAAGTGACAGACAATGGTGGTTGTGTTGATACTGTGTAGATGGACTTTATGAAGGCCATTGACAAAGTGCCACACAGAAGACTTATGGAGAAACTCAGGGCATATGGCTTTAGCATTCAAATCAGGAGATGGATTGAAGATTTTTTAAATGGAAGAAGCCAATAGGTTTTTGCTAATGGACGACGACGACGGTCTTTTCTAGAAGCCGGAAGGTTTAACTGGAAGAGGTAGCACAATCGGGAGGATCTAATCCTAGTTGTTGGATGTAAGACATCAGAAATATAGGCTGGGGTACCAAGTTTAACACCTCGAAAGGCTAGGAGGAGTAATTTGTAGTTCACGCGCTGTTTAACAGGCAACCAGTGTAGCTCATTCAAAAGTGGGGTAATGTGAGAGTGACGGTTTGCACTGAGGACAATTCTAGTGGCAGTATTCTGGATAGTTTGAAGCCTTGAGAGAAATGATTGGAGCATACACCGAGCAGTAAAGAGTTTGTATAATCAAGGCGACTGGAAATGACTGCATGAATGAGTTTCTCGGTGGCTGACTTATTAAGATATTTACGAAGAAGGCCTACTTGTCTAATTAGGTACATAGTAGTTTTACACTAGTTTTGGTAATTTACATGATAATCCGTGGATAGATGACAATTCATATTCACACCGAGATTTCTTACGACAGACTTTGAGTTAACAGTATTATAACGAACACTTAGAGACACCGATTCAAGACCTGGGTTGACTACTAAAGGGCTTTTGAAAATAATTTCTTCAGTTTTGTCGTCATTTAGCTTGAGAAAGTTTCTACACATCCACAAACTTACATCACGAATACACGCCTCCATCTTAGTAACAGCATAGTCAAGGTCAGTAGGGTGGACAGTGATATACAATTGTGAATCATCGGCGTAAAGCATAAACTTAATATGATGGGAACCTATCAAATTACCAAGAGTCGAGGTATATAAACTAAAAAGGACAGGGCCCAGAGTTAACCCTTTGGGTACCCCGGGGCGGAGCACATGGGTACGTGAGCTAGTCTGGTATATGTGAATGGTCTGTGACCGGTGCTCTAAGTATGATTCAAACCAATCAAGCACTGTTTCACGTACATTGAACTTCACCAGGGTTATAAGCAGAATATATAAGCAGTCACTACTTTGTTACCCTGCCAGAAAATTTGGGAAACCGCAACCCCTTAGACAGCTGGAAAAGGTATTCCCTAGGACTTGAAAGCAGGTTTTGAACAGCCGTTACTGTTTATTTATTTATTTATTTATTTATTTATTTATTTATTCATTTATTTATTTATCTGGCAACATCATGGCCGCCTAGTAAGGTTCGCAAGTCACGTCGCTCTGTCGTATTGCACCTTTTAAAACAGCTCCGAGGATTTTTGTCGTTCAAGCAAAACTGTTAGTGTTATTTATCATTTCAAGATAGTTTTGGAAGTCTTTTTGTTTCGATGGGGCGCAAATTAGGAGGCAAAAACAAGCCCAAAAGTGACCAGCCAACGCTGTCTCAGATGAGCACGCGCTCCAAGCATGCCTCACATAAGGTGTCAGCACAGATGACGAAAGCGACGAGGAGAATCCTCTTGTATCTCTCCAGGCCTCCTTTCAAAGAGGTATGAAAAAACTTGAAAAGGACCTCTCACGCATCCATACTGATCTCAAATCATTGGAGAACAACTTTGACGAAGAGATTGAGATTGAGGCCTTGGAAGAGGAACTATCAAAACTGAAGAAAAATGATTCCGATCAAGCCGCCAAATTAAATGTGCAAGAGAGATTTTCAAGAAGAAACAATATAAGAATCGTTGGTTTTCCTGTCACTGATCACGAAAAGTGCGAGGACATTGTAAAATCTGTTATGGAGAAAGTAGGGGTCGCAAATGTCAAAATCGAGAGGGCCCACAGAGATGGCAGATTAATACCAGGGAGACCCAGACATATCTTAGCAAAACTATCTTTTTATCAAGATAAGGTAGTCGCTTTAAAGCATCAACGCCGTGCCCTACAGGAAGAGTCTTACTTCATAACGGATGATCTCACCAAAGAGGACCTGCAGGAAAAGCGCAAATGGGGCTCTCAGGTTCCACGATTCAATGGTGAAGGTACCAAGTAACGGTTTTCAGCGGGAAGATGGAGAGACTCATTAGGAAAGCCTTTCGAATTTACGTCACAGCTCTCATCATAGTTATACATACCCCTGAGCGACATAAAATAATTTCCCTTTTTTTGTGGAGGGACGTCAGCGACGCCAGCGGCGATGATGATGATGACTTGTTTAATTCAGGCCAGCCCTATGGTCATACTGTTTACTGTTTATGACCATTTCAACTCCCGTACACGGAAGTTGTTTCGACTTTCCTTTTTCTTTTTCGTGTTTTTGACTGGACCGTTCGGTCCTTTTTCATCCATCTCGAAAGGATCTCATTTACAAAAGACATGTGTTGTATGTGTGTTTGCAAAATCATCGTGCCTTACATTCACTGTTGAGTGTAAAGGCCAGGCTGCGGAATTCATGTTTTGCATGGATAACCTCTCTACTCTAGCCCTTTCCCACTATAACGTAAGTTACTGTTATTATCCTCTGCATTACTTCCATCATATTACAGTATCCATGTTCCACTGTCTAGGTATTTGATGCCGACCTGTAGATTCTTATCATTTAATACTAGAGGTATTAGGAATCACTCCAAACGCAGAAAACTATTCACTCTACTTCATAACAGAAGGTACGATTTTATATTTTTACAGGAAACGCACTCCATTGCAAGTGACTGTAGATACTGGTTAAACGAATGATTTTTTGTCGTCTCTCGACACCTTAGGACCTCGATTAGTGACAGCAACATTCATTCCCTCTTAGGTTCGGATCACTCAGGTGTTTCTTTAGATTTGTGTTTGGGAGTAATTCGGGGTAAAGGTCTGTGGAAGCTGAATACTGCTTTGTTACATGATGCTTCTTACATTGAAACTATTAGAAGCGTAATTCATAATATTGTTATTAGTTGCAGTGAAAAGAATCCATGCTTTCTGTGGGAGGCATGTAAATTGAGTATAAGGTCTGTTTCGATTGCCTTCTCTAACTATGCTTCCACCCAACGTAATTGTTATGAACGCTATTTAATTGACCGTATTTCGTATTTTGAACAACTGCAAGCAAGTTCTCCCTCTGAACTTGTCAAATCCAATCTGCTTGAAGCTAGATGTGCATTAAATAACATATATGACTACAAGCTTCCAGGTATAATCATTCGCTCTCGAGCTCGTTGGACTGAAGAGGGGGGAAAAAAGCACTCATTACTTTCTAAATTTCGAAAAAAGAAATAAATCTGCAAACTCAGTAAACGAATTATTCTCAGACAATGATGAGGTTATAACGAACCCAACTGAAATTTTGGGTAAATTAGAGAGTTTTTATGAGAACTTATATACTAAGAGAGATGAGGTTACGTCAGAGCTTTTTTTTCGTAACACTATTCTTAATCATACTAAGCTTTCAATGGAGCAACAAGTTAGTTGTGAGGGCTTAGTTACTTTGGATGAATGCAGCCGTGTCTTACAATCTATGCCTTCTCAAAAGTCTCCAGGCTCAAATGGTTTGCCCATTGAGTTTTTTAAGGTTTTCTGGGATGACATAGGTGATCTTGCGGTAAATTCTTTTAACTATGCTTTTCAGTGTGGACGTTTTTCCGATGAGCAGGGCAGAGCATGTATTACTTTAATTCCGAAACAATCTAAGGATCCTCGTTATACAAAAAAATTGGCGCCCTATTGCTTTACTTAATACAGACTACAAATTTTGACGAAGTGTTTAGCCAGTCGTATGAAGGCTGTTCTCCCAGATTTAATAAGTCATGAGCAAACAGGTTATTTAAAGGGGCGTTACATTGGAGAAAACATTAGACTTGTATTGGACCTTATCAACTTTTGTGAAACAGAATCTGTTCCTGGTGCTCTCTTATTTATAGATTTTGAGAAGGTTTAGACTGGATATTTTTAAACAATGCTCTCACTTTCTTTAATTTTGGAAAGGATTTTCTCACCTGGATTCGTACTCTTTATTGTAACATGTCCACTTGTGTTCTTAACAATGCTTATGCTTCAAATTATTTCAGGGTAACTAGAGGTGTACGGCAAGGCTGCCCTCTAAGCCCGTACCTTTTTATCACTTGTACTGAAGTGTTAAATCTGTTAATTAATTCAAATAATAATATTTGTGGTATCAATGTTTTAGGTGAATGTATCAAAATATCTAATTTTGCTGACGACACGGTTATTATCACCGATGGCTCTGCAAATTCCATTGATGAAGTAGTTAGAGTCTTGAAGACTTTTTCTGAAATGTCTGGATTAAATATTAATCTCACAAAAAGCCATTTATTTCCTCTAGGACCTCTCTATAATAACAAACCCTGTCACTTTAGCAGACTTCCCTTTGACTCCAGCGATAAGCCTATTGCCTACTTAGGGATCAGTTTTACTCACCCTCATGATGATTTCTTTTATCGTAACTACTTGCCTAAACTTTCTAGAATCAAAAGTTTACTTAATCTTTGGTCTTGTAGAGACCTCACACCAACTGGAAAGATTTTGATTATTAAGACATTTGCCCTGTCTCAGCTTGTGTATCTTTTCACTGTTCTGCCTCTACCACCTAAAAAATTAAACAAAAAGTTTACAGTGCAAATGGGTTAAATTATTTTTTGATGATAGTCGAAGTCCATGGAAAATTTTATTTGACTTTGCTCTAAAGAAATATGGAGGAAAACTGCTGTTTGAAAGTAATTTCCGGATAAATGATATCACTTTGACGAACAGGTTCATTCAAGGAGTTTGTAATGTATGGTCAGATTTAATTTTCGTTCATTAGATCTTGATAATTATGGGAATCAAAGTGTGTTGAACAACTCCTTTATTAAGATCGATAAAAAGCTTATTTATTCATCTGTTTTACACGCAAAAAATGCTTATCATGTTAAAAACTTCTTTGATGATACTGGTAACGCTTTACAGTTTAATGATTTTATCAGAAAGTTTGATATTGATATTGGATTCCCTTTCATGCTTTACTATGGTATACTCTCGGCAATACCCCAAAGTTGGAGACAGAACATTAAACCAAATTCTGATTTGGCTGAGAACTACTCTCGTTTGATCTATTACACATCTTGTAAAAGACCTGTTAAAGCAGCTTATGACTATTTTATTACCGGGAAGCTGCAGACCCCCAGTGCCATTAGGAAATGGGAGCAGTCTGCTGATATTGATTATAATTGGACCAGAATATTCAGCCTTCCCTTCCTGGCAGTTCGTGAGGCAAAACTTCAGTTCTTTCAATTTCGTTTCATTCATAGATTAGTAGCTACAAATGTTTTTTTGCACAGAATCAAGTTTAGGGACTCCCCTCTATGTACTTTTTGTGAAGGCGAGCCAGAAACATTAGAACATCTGTTTTGGTCTTATTCTTTAATAATGCAATTTTGGCAAAACATTTTACAGCTGTGTTTCAAAAATTCACCTCTCGTTGATTGGGAACTTGTAAAGTTTGGTTATCTGGATGACTTGAAGCATCCTTTAAACTTTTTTTATTGAATGTTAAATATTACATTTTTAGTTGTAAATTTAAGAATATAAAACCTGATGCTAGAAGTTTTCATAAAAAATTCAGATTTCTATTAAATGTTGAGCTTCATATTGCGATCAAAAACAAAAATGAGGTGAGAGCCCTATATTTTGAGGATACATTTCAATAATTAATTGTTTTACTTTAGTAAAACTTTGAATGTCCTTACAATGATAATGAGATGAATGCATGTATATATTGTATATATCATTGATATATGTAAATTTCTACTAGTTATTTGTACTTTTTTCGGTATGATTTCACAATGTATTTTCAGCCTTAGTCTTAGCCTTAGCAGAAGTAAAAACAAAACGTCTTGTTTTCCGCTCTTAAGTTTATAAGTTAATTTACAAAAACAAGTGTAACACCAACAGGTCATTTTTGTTTCATAGATTGTACATATGTAAAAAAAAATGATTTAGCTCAATAAATGAGATGGCAAAAAAAATATATTTATTTATTTATTTATATATTTAATTATTTATTTATTTATTTACTTACTTTTTTCCATCCTCTTTTATTCAGTGTTTGCATCGAATATGGTGCACGTTAACAGAACAATAATTAACAACTTACAATTTATCTGCATATTAACGTATAGGGATATTATAAACGTACAGTTAGAAATCTCTCCAACAAAAATCAAGCATTTCGCTTACAGGATATACATTTACAATAAACATCGGCTATTTAACTTCCAACACAAGAACCCCACCAATAAAATTCATCAACGTCCCTCTTAAATTAATGTTTATTGAAAAAGGAGCGGACAGTTTCTAAATGCCAGCTGAAGACTATAATATGTTATTGTGGGACTTACTCTTGAATTTCCGATTTTCTTTTCGACTTGTATACTAAATTTGAATTTATATAAAAACTCATTTAAGTTGGGTAACTCAAAATTCAGTTTCTTGTTGAACAAATAAAATTTTAGATGAAAAATCAAAAAGTTATATGGATGTCTTAAGTAGAACTTATACCCCAAAAATAAGTCTTCCTTGGAGAAAGTAAACTGTCTGCCCAACATGCTTTGTTCAACGTCTAAAATAAAATTTGAAGTGATGTTACATTCCCCAAAAAAGTGTTCTATAGATTCGTTCTGTTCTTTACAAAAGGTACAGAGTGGGCTGCCTACGATATTCATACGATTCAAAGATTGTACATATGTAAAAAAAAATGATTTAGCTCAATAAATGAGATGGCAAAAAAAAAATATATTTATTTATTTATTTTTTTTTTTTTATATATTTATATATTATTGTGTAATGTGCCACTGTGTGAGCACTATTTGTAGGTATAAAACCGATGCTTTTAGATTTACAGTTTACTTACATATAATTGGAATGTTCAGCTGCTTCATTTATAACATTCTTAAGGTATGCTACTGATATAATGGAATTGTAGTGATGATTATAAGGCGAACGTATTGTATCCATTCAGATTCGTGTTGAACACAGATATTAAAATACACGGAGAAAAATAAAAAAAAAAAAAAAAGGTTATTGTATTACGGCTAATATCATCAAAAAAGAAGGAACGAAATGTATATTATCATCTGCATTGTATATATGTTTAACATGAACTGTATATATGTTAATAACGAATAAATGAGATGGAAAAAAATATTTATTTATTTATTTATTTATTTATTTATTTGTTTAGTTATTTATTTATTTAGTCATTATTTATTTATTTATTTATTTATTTATTTATTTATTTCCACTTTAGTAGTGAATTCTCTGAACTTTGCCTTCACCTCGGGTAACTTATCCCCCGAGCAGGCTCGTAGTATTATCACTCTGTTACCAAAGCCGGACAAAGACCTCACTTTAGTAAAAAAATTTCGTCCAATAAGTCTTTTAAATGTAGACTATAAAATTTGTTCAAAAGCATTAGCCTCACGAATTAAGCATGTTGTAAGTAATTTAATTAATCCAAACCAGACTGGTTTTATAAAAGTGGGGTTTATTGGCGAGAATATTCGCTGTATTTTAGATGTAATCGATCACTGTGATGCAAAGTCTATTCCCGGCTTGATGGTGTTTGTTGACTTTGAAAAGGCATTCGATAAATTAGAGTGGGATTTTGTATTTAGAACTCTCCGCTTTTTCAATTTCAATAATGATTTCATACGTTGGGTATGTACATTATACATTAACTCATCTGCATGTGTTTGCAATAATGGTTTTTCATCTCATTATTTTCCAATTTCTAGAGGCGTAAGACAAGGTTGTCCCTTAAGTCCTTATATTTTTATTCTGTGTGCTGAAATTTTCGCCCTTAAAATTAGATGTAGTAACAACATAAGAGGTATAAGACTGAATAATCATGAATTGCGTTTGGTTCAGTACGCTGATGATACAACTCTTTTCCTAGAAGGTGGTGAAAATAATTTGATTGAAATTTGTAACATTTTCCAGCTTCTTGAGCGTAGCTCTGGCTTAAATGTTAATTATGATAAAACTAGTGTGTTTCCTCTTGGGCCATTAAAGGATAGTAAACCTCGTTTCATGGATAACTATTTATTCAACTGGACTACTGGTCCAATCACCGTTTTGGGAATAACCATCAAGAGGGGGAATGATAACTTATTTCGTCTCAATTTTATTCCAAAACTTTCACGCCTTAAATCCATCCTTAACTTGTGGTCACAGCGAGACCTCACTCCACTTGGCAGAATTACTTTGGTTAAAACGTTTGCTTTATCTCAGCTAGTTTACCTCTTTCAGGTTTTACCAAGTCCACCCTCTCATTTTGTAAAAACATTAGAGTCGATTTTGTATAAGTTTATTTGGTCCTGGAAGCCGGACAAAGTTCGTCGAAGCACAATGATAAATCCTATAAAGGAGGGGGGATTAAGTGTCACTCACATAAGTAGTTTTATTCGAGGTTTAAAGTGTACATGGGTTAAACGTTACGTTAATGAAAGCGATGCCCATTGGGCAAAGATTTTTGATTATTACTTAAATCATTTTGGTGGTTCCTTTCTGTTTAGATGCAATTATAAGAGTTCTGATGTAAAAACTGGTAATAATTTTATCGACGATATTTGTCATGCCTGGGCTTTGTGTAACTATAAGGCTCCATTATCAGATTTTAAAAGGCAAATCTTATGGAATAATTCCGATATAAAGATAAATGGTTCCGTGGTATTATACAAACAATGGTATTATAATGGAATTATTTTTGTCAAGGACCTTCTCGATAAAAACGATAATTTTTTAACTTTTCAACACTTTCTGAACAAGTTTAACCTACAATGTTCGTTCTTGTTATATTATAGTACTGTGCATGCTATTCCATCCGAGTGGAAACGAAACTTCAATGTTGTTTCGCAAACGCCATATGATGAGGACTCTTTATTCGATGGAATACAGGGTACGCCTTTGCTCTCTAGGTATATTTACAATATTTTAATTAAACGTATTTCACTGCCTCCAAAGGCAATCCTAAAGTGGCAAACTGATTTTGATTTCGAGGATGAGCAATGGCAAAAAATTCACCTGATACCTTTCAAGTCTGTTAAAGAGAGTAAATTACAATATTTCCAATTTCGCTTTATTCATAGGATTCTGGGCACAAACTATTATTTATACAAATTCAACATGATGGAAAATCCAAGATGCACTTTTTGTGGGGAAAGGGATGAAACTATCAGACATCTGTTCTGGGATTGCAAATATACCTCCAATTTTATTTTAGATGTTGAGCAGGCTGTATTAGGAAGGCAATTTTGTTTCTCTAGGGCTGATTTCTTTTTTGGCTATAAACTAATTCTTAAGCATCCTTATAACTTCCTCATTTTGCATGCTAAGTACTTTATTTTCCAACAAAAACTCCTTGAAAGGATTCCATCTGTGAACGACTTCATGTATAAATTTAAGTTTTCTTTGCAAGTGCAAAATCATTTACATAAAATTAAGTCTCGGCAACCAATTTCTTTTGACTCTTTGAAAAATGTTTCAGCACCAACAATTTCCTTTTTGAGTAAGATTTGATCTTTGCTACTGCTGCTGGAGGGTAGGTTTATTTTAAATGTTCCCAAATACCAGTTATATTGCGGTATACTCGTCAGGGCGGCAGTAGTATACAGCCACTCAGATTGGTATTCTGCTTTATGGACTGCCTTCGATACCCTTATGGGTAGTTATACTAGTTTGTCCACTCTTTGTTATGCACCTGTCTGTTTTATAATGGGAAACAATGGCTGTTGTTTATGTTATTTTCCTTTCTTGAAATATTTTTGTAATAGCCTACATTCACTGACGTCTTTACACTTCCATATATATATATTGATATATTTGTATCAACATAAAAGTTGGTGAATTGTAACCGTTTTTGAAGTCTGACAGTATTGTAGTAGTGGTGTTTCATATATTGAACTCTGTACATATGTAAATTGTTTGTAACTGAAGATAATGATGTGATTGTACATAATTAATTGTAGCTCAATAAATGATGGCAAAAAATATATATATATTTATTTATTTATTTATTTATCTATTTATTCATTCATTCATTTATTCATTCATTCATTCATTCATCCATTCATTCATTCATTCATTCATTCATTCATTCATTCATTCATTCATTTATTTATTTATTTATTTATTTATTTATTTATTTATTTATTTATTTATTTATTTATTTATCCCACAATTAGTATACCTTTTCCTTGTCCTTCCAAACCCCCCAATTTCGTTTATTAAAGAGCTGGAAGGTACTATTTTTTAACTTTATTTGGGCAGGGAATCCTTTTTTTTTTTTTTTTATCTCCATTTATTCATTTTCAATTTCAAGTTCTCCAAAAACAAACGTTGTGTTACAAAATGATGTTCAAATAAAATTTGCAAACTTAATAATCTTGTGATAACCCTATTAAAATCGAGATATATTTACATAAACATCAATGCTAGAAAACACTCCCTTCAATATATTAATCAAACAAACTAGGACAGGAGGCAAATGCCTCTCTGATATTATCAATATTTACATTTTTCTTTTTCCTTACTTTTTTATACTCTTCCACTTTGACCACAAATTTAAACTTATAGAAAAATTCATTTGCCTCAGGTATACTTTTCATTCTTTTACAATTAAAAATATAGTTTTTCATATGAAGAGCTAAAAAATTGTAGGGATGACTGGTCTTTTCAAAATAAAAAAAGAAACTTTGTCTCGAGAAAACAAAATGTTTATTAAATAACCAAAGTTCCACCGCTTTAATAAATTGTGTGGTATAGCTACAATTCCAAAAAATGTGATCTATTGTTTCTTCATCAATATTGCAAAACGTACAAGAAGGGGATTCAGCCTTACCCATTAAGCAAAGCAATCTATTCGTTGGAAGGACTCTATGGATTAATCTAAACTGAAAATACTGCAGCTTGGCTTCTGTGGTAGAGAGCCAAGTCAAGTTTTTAAAGCTGACTACCCATTTCTTTATGGCCGTTGGTTTCTCGGCAATCGTTTCTAAGCACTTGTTGTAAATAAACTGTGAACACCTAGGTGATTTCAAAATTTTTTCAAAAAAATCTTCGTTTATGTTTTGATTACTACCATCATTACTAGTAATTGAGCCCCTCCAACTGTTCGGAATACTATGTATCAATCCGTAATACAATGTAAAAGGTAGACCTGTTACATCAAATTTACGCTTAAAATTTTCAAAAGGTAAGGGGGTACCGTGTCTCTTACATAGAGTACATTTTTTTCAAACAACGAATTATAAAACCAATCCTGCAGGGCAGGGAATCCTGATAAAATAAAACGATCTTCTATGATTAATCCAAGCGGTCAGGGTGGCTTGAAAGTTACCCATATAGGTATTTTCATTAATAGTCTTAAGTGTACTTGGGTTCATCGATATGTAAATGCCACGAATGGGCCACGGAAATCATTCTTTGACTCTAATTTAATTATTTATGGTAAGGAATATTTTTTTAAATGCAATTGCAGCCCACGAGACGTAAAAAATATTGATAATACCTTTGTACGACAGGTTATGGAGGCTTGGTGTCATGTCTCTTACTCAAAACCTCAGAGCGATTATGGTATGCAACATATATGGAATAATTCGAGTATACGTGTAAATGGTAAAATTGTATTTTATTCTAAGTTATTTGAGAAGAAGGTTCAGTACGTTAGTGATTTGTTTGATGATACCGGTAGACCCCTAACTTTTGAAGCGTTTATTACTAAGTTTAACATTCATACTTTACCTTTCACTTTATATTGGGGTCTAGTCCAAAGTATACCCCTTCACTGGAGACAATCTATTCATAAAGCTACAACTAATAAAACGAATGCTTAAATGAAGAGTTACTCAAAAAAATACTGTGTACAAATAGTAGTTCACAATTGATATATAATATTTTATTGAACAAAGTTACTGAAACGCCTACAGCATGTAGCAAATGGTTAGCCACTTTCGACGACATTTCAACTGAGGATTGGGAACCTTTTTTTAACACCCCCTGGTGCTCAACCTCTGACCCAACCCTTCATTATTTTCAGTTCAGGTTCCTTCATAGAATCCTTCCAACAAATAAACTACTTTCTTTGATGGGTAAAACAGATAATCACCTTTGTACCTGTTGTGAAACTGAAATTGAGAGCAAAGACCATCTGTTCTGGGATTGTAGATTCACCTCAAGTTTTATTTTGGATGCTGAAAATTTGTTTTTGAGGAAAAAGTTCTTTTTTTTCAAAGAAAGATTATTACTTTTGGTATGCTCGCCCCAATCACCCATACAATTTTCTAACAATGCATATGAAGAAATTTATTTTTGATTGTAAGTTGAGTAACAAGAAACCGTTAATAGACAATTTTTTTCAAAAATTTAAATTCTTAGTAAAAGTCGAGGAAAGAAAAAGATTTCAAGGTAAAAAGAAAGTAAATTTTAATGATCTGGAAAGAGCATTTTCTTTATGCCCAAGTCTGTTTATTTGATCTCATATTTCTTACTTAATCTGTTACTTGTAGTCTTTTTGGACACAAGGTTCTTTGCATTATCCCTATACCATTTTGTACCATTACGGAACGATATCAGATAACGATTTATATGTATATATATTCTTTTGCTATTTGTTTACACTTTAACATGGAGGTTGGAAGTCAAATTGTTCTTCGGGGAAGGTGGCAGCTTGACGATTGGTGATTGGTTTTTTAATTGTTTCTTTTTCCTCATTGGTCAAATGAATTATTTTGACAAGACCCGTTTTCATGTTCCCTGCTTTTCATGTCTTTTTCCTATTTTATCTGATAAGACGGTGTCCCCTTGGCATTAAAAATTTTTGTACTATTTCAATACCTTTGTAGTTGTACCACTTAAGCTCATTGTAAAGTAAACATAAAGAACAAAATTAAGAAATGTATAAATTGTATATACTGTATACACCAAGTTAATTGAAATGTAATAAAGGAGAAATAAAAGCAAAAAAAATATATATATATTTATTTTACTTTTTTACTTTTCTGTGCCGTTCATCACAGGGACCCGTCGATAGCCCAGTAATGGCTTTTCAAGGGAGAATCCACGAGCTTGTTTTCCGGAATTGTGGATGCCCGAAGAATTTCGCTCTTGTTGATTTTGTTGTGTTTGTTTGTTCGTGTTTTTTTTTTTTTTTTCTTCCCTTTTTTGTTTCGTGTTTGCTGTTCGACCATCTCAGTCTCTGTTGGATTACGTATGTTACCTTTGTTATTTATTAACTTACACAATTTTTTAATGTCCTTCCTCCTTATTGTAACTAATGAGTGACATTAAAATCTGCACTTATAATGTGCGAGGACTTAGGCAAGCCAATAAACGAAGGTCTCAATTTACCTACTTTCACAGACATAATTTTGATATTGTATTCATTCAGGAAACCCATAGTTCTAATAATGATATTAGTTTTGGGAGAAATGAGTGGGGAGGTAACATACTTTTCTCCCATGGCACTACTTTAAGTAAAGGCGTTGCTACTCTCTTTAAACCTAGTCTTTCTGTTAGCATTGAAAAAGTCCACACCGATCGTTTAGGCAGATGTTTAATAGCTGATGTTTTTATTGATTCTCGTATCTTTACATTGGTTTGTACTTATGGCCCTAATCT
Organism: Holothuria scabra; assembly: GCA_037179385.1. Classification (NCBI taxonomy): domain Eukaryota; kingdom Metazoa; phylum Echinodermata; class Holothuroidea; order Aspidochirotida; family Holothuriidae; genus Holothuria; species Holothuria scabra. The sequence goes on from CM074181.1 coordinate 51,009,327, forward strand.
AGATAATCCTGCTTTTTACAGCGAAGTCTCTCATCTCATTGAGACTTTTGATTGTTCGACCATCATTTGGGGAGGGGATTTCAACTTTGTTTTCAATTTGGCCTTGGATAAACTTGAGGGTGATCTTCGAACCAATTTTAAAGCCCGGGATGAATGCATTTCAGCTATTTGTGTTCACGACTTAATTGACGTATCGAGAGAAAGAAACCCCCTCGCAAAAGACTTTACTTGGCATTCCAATATCAGCGATATTCATTGTCGCTTGGATTTTTTCCTTATCTCTCGTAGTCTGGTTGCTAATGTTATCGATGTAAAATTTCACCCTCCACTTCAATCTGATCATTCAATTGTTGTACTAACTGTCCGTACTCATGATGAACGCAGAGGTCGGGGATATTGGAAGTTTAATAACTCTCTTCTTAAAGATGTTGATTATGTTAATATAATTCACGATCTCTTCTCATCCGATTTTCCCCTTCTACATAGCCTAGACCCCTCTTCCCAATGGGAAAGAATTAAATACATTATCCGAAAAGTTACAATCAAGTTTTCCATTGATAAAGCAAAATATTCCCGTAAGTATGAGAATGAGGTGTTGTGTAATATTTCTACCCTTGAGCGACTTTCCTATGAGACTGACTCCGACGAGATTCGTAACAAACTTTCTGAAGCCCGGGAAAAGCTCATGTCTATTTACAATAGTAAACTACAAGGTATTATTGTAAGGTCAAGGGCAAGGTGGGTCGAATTCGGTGAGAAGAGTTCTAAGTACTTTTTAAATTTGGAGAAGAGGAACAGAAATAACAATAACATTTTTCGTTTGCAATTAGATAATGATATTTGTATTTATAAGAGTAAGGACATTCTACAAGAAATCCGTAAATTGTACAGTTCATTGTATAGTCGCTCTTTTAATCACCATTGTGATTTTATTTCTGACCTTGTAGATTTTAATGAACCAGACTGTATTCTTGATACTTTAAATGGACCTCTCTCTGCCGAGGAGTGTTTTCAGGCTTTATGTTCTATGCTAAATGGGGTGTCCCCGGGGACTGATGGGTTATCTACTGACTTCTATAAGTTTTTCTGGCCTGTCATTGGTGGGTATGTGGTGAACCCTCTAAATTATGCTTACAACCGTTCCTATTTATCCCCTGAGCAAACCAGGGGTATAATTACTCTCATTCGTAAACCTGATAAAAATCATGATCACTTGAGAAATTACAGACCCATAAGTCTTCTAAATACCGATTATAAATTATGTGCTAAGTCTCTTGCTAATAGACTAAAGAATGTTATCACTTGCATTATTGGTGAAAATCAAACTGGTTTTATTAAGAATCGTTTTATAGGAGAAAATATTCGTTTTGTATTAGATGTAATCAACTATACTAGTAAACAAAATATGCCTGGGTTTCTTTTCCTTATTGATTTTGAGAAGGCTTTTGATCGTGTAGATTGGGGATTTATTGACCGTACATTGAGATATTTTAAATTTAGGGACAGCTTTCGTTCGTGGGTTAGGACTCTTTACTATGGTAGTACTGCTTGTGTGGTGAACATTGGCCATTCAACTGGGTTTTTCCCTATTGAGAGAGGAGTTAGACAGGGATGTCCTCTTAGTCCCTACCTTTTTATTCTGGTTGGGGAAATATTAGCAAGGAAAATAATTTATGACAATACACTTAGTGGTCTTAACGTTTTAGGTAAAGAAGTAAAAATTTTACAATATGCCGATGACACTACACTTTTTTTGAATGGTACTCGTGAATCCCTTGTCAATATCATTAACGTTCTTGATAATTTCGCTTCCGACTCGGGTCTTAAAATCAATTACAGTAAATCCCATCTTTTCCCGCTTGGGTCCTTTATTAATAACCGTCCAGCTTACAGTCAGGATTTTGGAATAACTTTGACTGAGGGTCCAATAAAATTTTTAGGAATTCTTTTTACCCACGATGAGATGATTTATTCCGCTTAAACTATCTTAAGAAGCTTTCCAGGTTGAAGAATCAACTTAAAATTTGGAGTGGCAGGGATCTCACTCCACTTGGTAGGAATACGATTGTTAAAGCGTTTGGTCTAAGTCAACTTGTATTTCTTTTCCAAGTACTTCCTAACCCTCCGACAGAGTTTTTTAAGAATTTACAAAGCATTGTTTTTGATTTTATTTGGAGCGGTAACCCCGACAAAATTAAAAGAAGTACAATGGAGGTATAAAGGTAATCCATATCCAGAGTTTTGCCTTTGCATTGAAAGCCTCTTGGGTTAGAAGGTATAAGGACCCTAGTAATACTGGTTATTGGAAATTATTTTTTGATCATTTTCTTTCTCCTTTTGGTAAAGATTTCTTATTTGAATGTAATTTTCTCGCAAAAGATGTATATTGTATCGCTAATGACTTTATTTTTGATATCTGTAAAGGTTGGAGTGACGCTTCCTTTACCACCCGGATGAAAATAATTATGGAACTCAAATACTTTGGAACAACTTCTACATAAAAATTGATAATTCTATTATTTATGATAAAAAACTTCATTTGGCCGGTGTCACTTTTGTTAAGGATCTGTTTTTGAATGATGGTAATAAAATGCCATACCATGTATTTAAAAATAAATATAATATTTTGAGTTATCCATTTACTAGGTTTCTGGCAACTGGATTCACCTTATTCATCAAGCTGACCACAACGTCAATGATCATGTTATCACTTCTATCAATAGTAATTCTAAAACTTCACAAGTAGTGTACCCTTTGTTGATAGATAAGATTATTAGCCCGCCGAAAGCTTGTGTAAAATGGAATAATCAATTTAACCTTACCCCCGATGATTGGGTTACTATCTTTAAGATGCCCTTTTGTACTGTATCTGAAGCGAAGGTAAAATACGTTCAATTCAGATTCATTCATCGTATCTTAGGAACAAAAAGACTGTTGTGTTTAATGGGCAAGACGGATACCGATCGCTGCACTTTTTGTCATATTGAAACTGAATCCTTAGAGCATCTCTTTTGGTCATGTCATGTAACCTCTAGTTTCCTTTTAGATTGCGAGTTAAAATTTTTTGGACGGCAATTTATTTTTTCTAGAAAGGACCTGTTCTTTGGTCGAATATATGATGAATATGATCCTATTAACTACTTTATTTTGCAATGCAAATATTATATTTATAACTGTAGGCTTAACAATACCCTGCCTGACTGCGGCACCTTTTTCCAAAAAATGAAATTCATAATTAAAGTTGAAAAATATATAGCTCTTAAGAAGAATGCTGCAAAGTCGAGAAGAAATAAATTTAAAGCTATTCAACGCTGTCTATCATATTGTATCGATGAACTGGAAAGTTCTTAAGGTTCCATTCTTGTTTTCATGTGCAAACAGGATGCACCTATAAAGTGTATTGGTTCCATGGGCGGTCACTGTAGTTTAACCTTTGGAATGACCCCCCCCCCCCCCCCACTCTCACTCACTCACTCACAAACCGGATCGCTGGCTGTATTCAAGTTTTATAATAAGTACCCACTGTAATGAGACATGAGGAGTATGGAATTTATTTTTTTGATCAGAGATTAAGGAATTTTGGAAAGGAGGTTCTTGTTAACTGTAACTATACTGAAGATGATATCTCTGGAATAACAAACACTTTTGTTAGACAGGTTTTTGGTGCATGGTCCCTAGCGTCGTATCAAACACCCAATGATAGCTTTGGAAACCAGATTATCTGGAATAACCAACATATTCGTATTGATAATAACACTGTGTATTATGATTTTATGTACAATTAGGGAGTGAAATATGTGGCAGATCTTTTTGATGATAGAGGTAATCCTCTCACTTTTGACGCTTTTAGAAATAAGTTCAATCTCAATGTTTTTGCTTTTACGCGGTACTGGGGCTTGGTAAACGCTATCCCAAGAAACTGGAGGGAAGGAGGATGCGGTTCAACTGAAGTTCCTAATAGTAATATCATGTGGGCGGAAAGGGCCTTAAATGTCTCCTCTTTGTCTCAATACATTTATAACTTCTATATAAAAACAATTGTTACTAAGCCCACAGCTCAAAAAAGGTGGATTGAGAAGTTAGCTGATTCTGACTCGTATAATTGGAATAATATTTGGAGCATGCCATTGTTTTCAGTACGGGAAACCATATTGTCATATTTTCAATTTAGATTTTTACATAGGATCCTCCCTACCAATAGACTGCTCTCTCTTATGGGGAAAGTTGAATCTAATTTGTGCTCTTTTTGTAAAACGGAGGTTGAAACATTGAGTCACTTGTTCTGGGGATGTAGTTATACTTCGTCATTTATCCTGGATGTAGAATCACAGATCTTGAATAGCCAGTTCATATTCTCCAAAGAAGGTATATTCTTCGGTTACCGTAATGAGAAATCTCACCCATTTAATTTTCTTATCTTGCATTTTAAGTATTATATATTTTGTAAACAAAGACAAAAGTCTCTACCCAATATAGAAGAGTTCTGTTACAAATTTAAGTTCGCCTTACAAGTTGAAAGGCATAATCATTACTTTTCAAGCAATGATTACAGAAGTAAAGGCATTAATTATAACAAACTCGATGAAGTATTTAGGATGTTCTAGTCTTGGGTGTATAGTTCTATTTTTATTTCCAAGTTTCAAAAATTTGCCTTCGTTTTTTTTTTTTTCGCGCTTTAAGGAACCTGGACAAACTAGGTATTTCTTATTGTAAATCTGTTTACCTTGTAATAATGACGTTATCAAAAGTTGGCTAGCACTCATGTAGCATTTCGTTAGGTTGGTTAACATGGTACTTGCATAGAAGACTATTCTTCGCTACCAGAAATGAAATTTGTATAAAGCGACAATTTAATTTTGTACGTACGTATTTTTTTTTTTTTTTTTTGTACTCCCGGCATGAAATGTGCATCATTAAGCTGTTTTCTTTTTGTGAAACTCAGCATTATGTTATAACACATGTATATATTTCAGTTATCATTTCTGCGAAATGAAAATTTGTAAATATTGTAACTATGCTGACCATGAAACTCAAATACAGAAATAAAGGAAAAAATATATAATTAATTATTTATTTATTTATTTATTTATTTGTGGACGAGCCTGTCATGGCAGGAGAGTAGAGCAACTTCTCTTGGGCTATCGTAGAATTTACTGCTTTTGAAGGTTCCATCTTTATTTTGCATGTCGTTTTTCTTTTTTCTTTTTTTCCTCCTTCTTATTTCAATTCATATACATCAGCATCAGCAATTTCAAGTTTAATTTGGTAAATTTACAATTGATGTTTCCATGAGTAATTTACAGATATATACAAGTTACTTAGCAGAAATAAAGTTATAAGAACACATATGAACAGTTTCATTGGTCAATAACATAATGGTTACAACCGAACGTCAATGAAATCGCAGAAAGTGTCATATAGATCGTGATAGTTAATTTGTCTTGTGGAACGTACTGGTCTTCTAGAAGAGATAAATTTTTCTACATTAATTGCAAACTTAAACTTGAACATAAATTCTTGAATGGAAAGTTGTGACTTCTTGCATCTATTTTGGTAAATGTAGTTTTTCATATGAAGAATACGAAAATTGAAGGGATGTTTTTTCCCTTGACTAAAACCGAAAAAAATGTCTTGCTTGGAAAAGAGAAACTGTTTTTTTTTTTTTCAAAAACGTATTCTCTACATTTAAAATAAAATTTGATACCATGCTACAGTCCTAAAATAAATGTTCTAGTGTTTCGGTTTCAGTGTGGCAGAAGGAACCAAAATCACTCTCCTCTTTCCCCATGGCAAATAACAACTTATTAGTACCAATAATTCTCTGGATAAACCTAAACTGTAAATAATATAATTTTGTTTCATTTGTATTCAAATGTGGCATATCAAAGATATTCTGCCAATCTAATACCGTAAAATGAGCAAAATCCTTGCTCCATTTATGTAAGGCTGTTGGGGGGTCGATAATCCTTTTAATAAGATGGCTGTTTGTAAACTGAGATGTAGAAGGTGAATTCATAAACTTATTGAACCAACAGCTGTCATTTTCAAGAGTATCCCTCTCCCAACCCTCTGGTCTCCAGCTACGTGGGATTGAATTAATGATACCAAAATATAACAAAAAGGGGAAACTAACAATGTGGTAACGGTTCATAAATTCACGATAAGTCAATGGTATACCACTCTCGTCAAAAATGTCTTTTACATCTAATACATTTTTTTTAAAAGGAATTATTCCATATAATTTCACTATGGAAATTCTCCGTCGGACAAGGGTATGACAATTCACACCACGCCTTAATAAATTCTTGAATAAATACGTTCTTAGTATCTGGGGTATCTTCATATTTACAATTGCAACGATAGAAAAAAGTCTTTCTCACAGATCTCAAAGAAATATCAAAGAAAACTTTCCAAGGAGAATCATCCGTACTACAATATCTTTTTACCCAACTACACTTTAAACTTTTAATGAAAGTTGGGATATGTGTAACCTTACAGTACGTTTAACTTTATCTGGGTTTCCGCCCCATATAATATCAAAAATAATACTTTCTAATTCTTGGATAAACTTTTTAGGAGGGCTCGGTAGAATAAGAAATAAAAAAAACAAGCTGAGATAAAGCGAAACTTTTAATAATTACATTTCTACCTATTGGGGTTAAATCCCTAGAAGCCCAACGCCTTAAATTTTCTTTTAGTCTTGAGAGCTTTGGAAGGTAGTTCAGACGGAAAAGATCAAATCTGTTCGAAGTGGGGGTAATGCCGAGCATCTGTAAAGGTCCAGAGGTAACATTAATGCCATAACCAATGTCGTTTTTCATCACCTGTTATTCTGGAGATGTCCCAGACCACACAAGCTAAACGAGGTAGACCTGTTGGCTCTTACGGTAAGAGAAGACGGGACGAAATAGCTCGCCAGAGCCAACAAGTAAGCTTAGGCCACGCTTATTCGGATCCTAACATAAGGTCATTACGTTCAGAAATGAATGACGTGAAATCTATTGAGAGTGAGGGCGAGGACCTTCCCACAAAGTTTAGCCGTTTGCTTGAAGACGCTATGCCAAAAATCTCACAGCAATTGAATGACTTGAATGCCGAAGTTCGAGGAATCTTAGACAATCATACAAAGCAAATCAAAGAATTGTTAAGCACAAACAAGAAACTAAGTGACAGAGTTACCGTTTTGGAAAACAAATTACAACAGTTACAAGGTGAAAGATAACCCCAGGCAGAGCAAATTAACAAACAAGAGCGTTTTTCGAGGAGGAACAATTTACGTATTGTTGGCTTTAAATTGCAGGATGGGGAACGACCTCTCGAAATCGCCAAAGAAGTTTTCGCCAAAGCTGGCGTTGAAAACTGCCGCATTGAAAGGACCCACCGGGACGGACGTGTTGCAGATGGAAGGGACTGGCATATCTTAGTTAAAGTGTCTTTTTATATGGACAAGGTTACCCTTCTACGAAACTCAAGATCCCGACTCTCGGAAGAGCCATATTTTTTAACCGATGATGTAACCCTTGTAGATCTTAAGGAAAAGCGGAAGTACTCTAAAGAAATATCGGACTTATATCGACGAGGTACAAAATTAAGTTTGTATGGAGGACGGTGGCGGCAATCCGATGGAACACGTTTCAACTTTCACAATGTAGTTCCTGTATCCTAGAGATCTCAAAACACTGGAAATTATGTTTGGATTGTTCTTGTGCTGATGTCGTATTGGGATTTTATTTGTATTTTTATATATATATATATATATGTATTAACTATTTGCAAGTGTTTATAGCCCAAGGAGCCATGTATAGTGCTTCTTCCTTTTTGCCCCATTTATTGGCCCACAGATCTAGGTGAGTCAAACAATTCGTATCATCTATCTCACTTAAGCCTGTTTTTCCTTTTTTCTCTTTGTTTTTTTTTTTTTCCTTCTCTCTTCTTCCCTTATCTTTCTTTTTGCGAATGATAAACTCCATCTCTATCTGTACTTATAACGCTCGTGGATTAAGTGACCACAAAAATAGGCGAAAATTGTTTACCTGGTTACACAATAAAAACTTTTCCATTTCCCTTATTCAAGAAGGGCATTGTATCGATACCTCTTTAAACATTTGGAGAAATGAGTGGGGAGGAAAAGCTCTCTTTTCGTGTGGGGCTGCAAGGAGATGCTGGGTGTGCTGTTTTGTTTAAACCTTCTCTCAATTTTAAACTTGTAAAGTATATTGTTGATTGCAAGGGCGGGTACATCATTTTGGATATTGATATTGATGATGTCATTCATACTGTTGTCAACGTGTATGCCCCTAACAGAGATGAACCTTTATTCTATAGGGATGTGTACACGCAATTAACACCCAAGTTTAGTTGTGCAGGCGTCATATGGGGGGGGGGTGACTATAATCTTGTTTTAGACCTGGACCTCGACAAAGTAGGGGGTTTAAAACGCACGAATTTTAGAGCTACAGAAATCCTTCTTGAATGTATGCATGGTTTGGACCTAGCTAATGTTTTTAGAGTCCGTAACCCAAAAAAGTGTTTAAATACATGGTTTTCTAATATTGCAAGTGGTCTTAGCTGTAGGCTAGACTTCTTTCTCTTGTCTGACAACTTACTTGCCCACTGTCACGATTGCTATACTATGTCTGCTATTCAATCTGATCATAATGCTGTTATAATTAAGATACATACGTCTTCATTTAAGAGAGGTAATGGTTTTTGGAAACTAAATGTTTCCCTTTTAAAGGATGTTGAGCTTGTAGAAGTGATGCGTAAATTAATTTCTGATGCATCGAACAACTGGGACATGAATACGCAAAATCCTCAGCAGTTCTGAGAATATCTCAAATTTATCGTTCGATCGTGGGCTATGACGTACTCCAAGGAAAAGTCACGATTTCTCAGGAAATATGAAAATTCAATTCAGAGTTTTATTGCTTCCATTGAAAGAGAGTATAACTCTAGCCCTTCCCCCATCTTAAAAAGCCAAATTTCGTCTGAAAAACAATGTCTTGACGAGATTTACCAGGATAAGATAGATGGTACCGTTATTCGATCCAGAGCTAGATGGGTGGAAAAGGGTGGACGTAATACACATTATTTTTTAAACCTAGAAAAACGAAATAGTGAACGAAAATCTGTGAAAATTTTATTGGATAAAAATGGAGCTGAAGTAACTAATCAAAATGAAATCTTAAAATGTGTGCAGAAGTTTTACGAAATTTAAACTCTGCACGTACTGATAATGTTTCCCTTTTTGGAACTTTTACTAGCACATTCAACATTCCTCGTTTAGATGAGGAGTCTAAGGATTCCTGCGATGGTTTTTTTAACGGAGGAGGAATGTTGGAGCGTTCTCAAATGTATGTCAAATGGCAAGGTGCCGGGTAGCGATGGTTTACCAGTTGAATTTTACAGGTGTTTTTGGCCAGAAATAAAATCTTTCTTTCTGATGTCCCTTAACTCCGGCTATGTAGTGGGAAAATTGTCTCATGGGCAAAGTAGGGCAGTTATAACTTTACTTCCTAAAGATAGATATCATAAAGTATGCAAAAGAGGAAGAAAGACCCGGTCATATTATGTTTGTTGATTTTGAAAAGGCTTTTGATAGCGTTTGTTGGAATTTTATCTATTATACTCTCAATGTTTTTAATTTTGGGGACAGCATTACACGCTGGTTTAAGACGTTTTACAGTAATTGTTCTGAACCACGGGGTGTCTACATCTTATTTTCCGGTTAAAAGGGGAGTTCGTCAAGGGTGTCCGTTAAGCCCCTACCTATTTCTTCTGTGTGCTGAAATTTTAGCTTTAAAATAACGTGCCGACAATACTTTCGTCGGTTATAAAGTAGGAAATGTTAGCATAAAAGTATCCATGTATGCCGATGACACTACAATTTTCTTAAACGATAAGGTCAACTCACTGAAATGAGTCGTTAGGATTTTAACTGATTTTAAGGAAGTTTCGGGACTCCAAGTAAATTTTGATAAATCTAAAATTTTTCCCTTGGGCGATCCGAATAACACAGATCAAACTAGAAATATTCATAATATTCCCGTGACCCATGGCCCTGTCAAAGTACTCGGCATTATTATATCGAAAGATGGTGATAAACTCTTTCCATTGAATTATCAACCCAAGTTGTCTCGCCTTAAATGTATTTTGAACATGTGGTCATCAAGAGATCTTACTTTTTATGGAAAGATAACGATTTTAAAAAGCTTTGCTCTCTCACAAATTGTTTTCCTGTTAACAGTGTTGCCTAACCTCCCTAATAACTTTCTCAAAGATTTGAAAAGTGTCATTTTTAACTTTCTGTGGGATGGGAAGGGGGAGAAGATTAACAGGAAGGTATTGATACAACCCTATGTCTATGGTGGTTTAAATATGATTAATATTCATGAATTTATGAAAAGTTTAAAACTTACCTGGGTAAAAGGGTATACAGATCATACAACAGGTCATTGGAAAACCCTTTTTGACCATTTTTTAAAAGCGGTCGGTAAAAGTTTTCTCTTCAGTTGTAATTTTCGTGGTAAGGATATTATTAAAAAGGTTAAGAATGATTTCATTGTTGATTGTTGTAAAGCTTGGAGTGATCTCACCTTTGAAACTCCAATATCCAACTTTGGTGACCAGATTGTGTGGAACAACAGCTTCATTAACATTGATAACAGTATTGTTCTATACAACAATTGTTATGAATCAAATGTAATTTATGTTCGAGATTTTTATGATGTGTTAGGGAGACCTCTTTCCTACCCTGAATTTATCGCTAAGTGTAACTGTCCCAACTTTCCCTTAACAAAATGAAGTGGAATTTTGAACGCTATTCCTCGCTCATGGGTGCCATGTATACGTATGTTATCATTGCCAAGACAGCCGTCAAGTCAGCAGGTTATGCTTGCCAGCTTTTCTTGCAACCTGAAGGTTTGTCGATTTGCTTAAAACAAGTTTATTAAAAGCTTGAATAATCAACCACTTTGCTGCTTAAAATGGGTCACTGTATTTAAAAATCATAATCTTAATTGTAATGATATTTTTATGACTTGTCATACGATAAGGGATACAAAGTTACGAAACCTCCAGTTTAAATACATTCATCGCATACTTGCTACTAGTTACTTTCTTCACAGAATTAATATTGTTGAAAGCCCTAGCTGCACGTTTTGTGGCGAATTTGACGAAACCTTGGATCACCTTTTTTTTTGGTGATGTAGCAAAGTGGGAAATACTTGGGACAAAATATATCTTGAAATTTTTCGTTCAAGAGTCAAAATTGAGTATGAAAATATATATTTCGGTTACCCTCACGAAAAAAGTTGGCAGTGGTTTAGTATGGCAATTTTTTATGCAAAGCAGTATGTTTATACCTGTAGAATGAATATGAAACACCCAGACTATGACACCTTTAAGTATAATCTAAAATATCTTGTAAAGGTCAAAACGTATATCTTGACAAAAGGAAAACGTTATGATGATATTGAGTTATTAAGAGGATGTTTACATTGTTAAGGTTACTATGTCCCTCCCAAGTTCGAGTATCATGTTTGTATACCGACTGCAATGAGTGTAATTTTATTAAGAATGTCCCCTCCCTTGTCTCTTTCATTATGGTCATTGATGAAAATTTTAATAAACGCGAGATATTACAGAAATGTTACATCAGTGTGTAATGGTCGCTTCATTATATTGAACATTAATTGCAATAATACACTGTTTGAGCTTATTAATATTTATGGCCACAATGTGGATAACGTGTCCCCTTTCCTTAAGTTAGAAAGTTATATCAGTAATCACACTTGGGATTCTATGGTTTGGGGAGGGGACTTTAACTTTGTAATGAACTTAAACCTCAACAAGGTTGAAGGTAGTGCCCAAACTAACTTTAAAGCAAGAAGCAGAGTTCTAAGTATGATGGAAACATACTAAAATATTCTAATATCGACATTTTATTTTGTCAAAACATCTTAGAAATGCCGTTACAGATATGTCCATTTTGCCTCTTTTTGGCTCAGACCATTGTTGTGTAACTATGAAACTTAGTATCGGTAATGTTCGAGGTAAAGGTATGTGGAAACTTAACTTTTCTTTACTGGAAGACCCAAACTATGTTAAGTCTGTAAAGGATGCCATTAAGGAGTTAATCACAACCCATCATTACTACAAACCCAAGTTGCTCTGGGAATCTCGCAAGTTGACTATAAGATCTATGTCAATTACTTATTCTGAAATTGCGGCAAAGCATAGGTTTCTTGATGAAAAGAATTGAATCGAAAAGATTGCTTTACTTGAACAACAGTATGTTTCTTGCTCATCTGATGATTTAAAAAATCAGCTTGAGGAATCAAGAGCAAAGCTTGACTCTATTTATGACTATAAATTAAAGGGCATTGTTATCTGATCTAGGGCTCGTTGGTGTGAAAATGGGGAGAAAAATACGAAATATTTCCTAAATTTTTGGAAAAAAGGAACAAAGCAATTAATTTTAGATAATGATAAAGTGATAAGTAACCCTGATGACATTTTGAAAACAGCTCATGATTTTTATAAAGGTCTTTATACTAAAGATTTGCTCGTTAACTCAAACACTTTTTTCACTAGCCCTAGCTTTTTTTATCCAAAACTTTCCAATAATCAATCAAAGAGCTTTGGGGGACTTCTTTCACTTGAGGAATGTTCAATGCTTTATTTTCAATGCCTTTGAATAAGTCTCCGGGAACTGACGGAATCCCAACTGAATTTTATCGTGTGTTTTGGGAAGATGTGGGTCAGCTGGTTGTGGATTCTTTTAACTATTCATTTCAAAAGGGTTTCATTTCCGATGAACAAGGTAGAGCTTGTTTGACTATAATTCCTACAGGAAACAAAGATCGCCGCTATTTAAAAAACTGGAGACCAATAGCTCTACTTAATACTGACTATAAAGTTGCTGCTAAGTGCCTAGCATTACCCATGAAAAATGTTCTTACCGACCTTATTAGCCCCGAGCAAACTGGATTTCTTAAGGGACGTTTCATAGGGGAGAACATCACATTAGTCTTAGACCTTATTAATTACTGTGATGAAAATCATATTCCTGGTGCGCTAATTTTTCTTGACTACGAAAAAGCGTTTGATCATCTTGATTGGGAATTTATTCAAAACACATCTTATTTCAACTTTGGCAAGGATTTTAGAATGTGGATCAGAACACTGTACAGCAATGTTTCATCTTGTATTGTTAATAATGGTTTTCTTTCTGACTATTTCAAAGTCTCCAGAGGTGTTCGTCAAGGATGCCCACTTAGTCCATATTTATTTATAACTTGTTCCGAAATTTTTAGTGCTATGGTTAAGTCTACTGTTAACATTGAAGGTATATTTATTGCAAATTATGTTCTAAAAATCTCGACTTATGCTGACGATACTGTAGTGATAATCGATGGGTCATTGAACGATATTTCGGAGACGGTGAAATTACTTGATAAGTTTTGCAAAGTGTCGGGGCTAAAGGTAAATCTGGACAAGTCTTGTCTTTTCCCTCTCGGTCCACTTTTTTCGTCTCCCCCCTTATTTCCAAATGCTGGACTTTGTGATAAGCGATGAACCAGTCAATTATTTAGGAATTTCCTTTACTCATCACCAAGAGGACTTTTTTAAGTTTAATTATCTTCCAAAACTTTCACGTATTAAAAGTATTTTTAATTTATGGTCTTCCAGAGATCTAACTCCTATCGGTAAAATTGTTCTAATAAAAACGTTTCTTATTTCGCAAGTTGTTTATCTTTTATCTGTCTTACCGAATCCAAGTACACAATTTTTCAAGGAGGTTGAAAGTCTTCTCCATGATTTTGTCTGGTGTAAAAAGCCCGACAAGGTAAAACGAAACGTTTAAGTAAATGATAAATGTAAGGGAGGCCTTGTTACGATTAATATCAGGGCATTTGCAACAAGTTTAAAGTGTAAGTGGGTCAAACTTTACTTTGATGATAATGAATGTTTATGGAAAGTTTTGTTCGATGAAGAACTTAAAAGGTATGGAAAAGCTTTTCTATTTATGTGCAACTTTTGTAAAAATGACATACAAATACCGAATAACGTTATTCGTGATGTTTGTAATGCGTGGTCAGATTTTAATTTCAGAAACCCAGATTTACCTGATTACGGTGATCAGTATATACTTAATAATTCTTTCATAAAAATCGATAACAAGTTGTTTTACTCTGATTATCTCATAGAAAAGGGATGTTACCGAGTGCGTGACTTTTTTATGTCAATGGAACTGCTATAGATTATAACCGATTTTGTGCTAAGTTTAGGTTAAATAATTTCCCTTTCACTATTTATTTTAGTATTTTGTCGGCAATCCCAAGTCTCTGGAAAAGCGACCTTAGTTTGGCTCTCAACCCTAATGGTAACGAGCAACGTCTTCTTAAGGAGGAAATGTTCCCAAAAATAACGAAGTATGCCTACCAATACTTCATTGGAAAAAAGATGGAACTACCAAGAGCAATTCAGAGATGGCATGAAATAGATAATAAAGAATATAAATAGATAAATAGATAAATAGATAAATAGATCAAAAGATAAATAGATAAATAGATAAATAGATCAATAGATAAATAGATAAATAGATAAATAGATCAATAGATAAATAGATAAATAGATAAATAGATAAATAGATAAACAGATAAATAGATAAATAGATAAATAGATAAATAGATAAATAGATAAATAGATAAACAGATAAACAGATAAACAGATAAACAGATAAACAGATAAACAGATAAACAGATAAACAGATAAACAGATAAACAGATAAACAGATAAACAGATAAACAGATAGACAGATAAACAGATAAACAGATAAACAGATAAACAGATAAACAGATAAACAGATAAACAGATAAACAGATAAAAACATAAACAGATAAAAACATAAACAGATAAACAGACTAACAGATTAACAGAAATAGATAAACAGATAAATAGAAAAATAGATAAAAAGATAAATAGATAAATAGATAAATAGATAAATAGATGAATAGATAAATAGATGAACAGATCTACAGATAAACAGATAAACAGATAAACAGATAAACAGTCAAACAGATTAACAGATAAACAGATAAACAGATAAACAGATAAACACATAAACAGATAAACAGACTAACAGATTAACAGAAATAGATAAACAGATAATAGAAAAATAGATAAATAGATAAATAGATCAATAGATAAACAGATAAACCGATAAACAGATAAACAGATAAACAGATAAACAGATAAAAACATAAACAGATAAACAGACTAACAGATTAACAGAAATAGATAAACAGATAAATAGAAAAATAGATAAATAGATAAACAGATAAATAGATAAATAGATAAATAGATAAATAGATGAATAGATGAATAGATAAATAGATAAATAGATAAATAGATCAATAGATCAATAGATAAATAGATAAACAGATAAACAGATAAACAGATAAACAGATAAACAGATTAACAGATAAACAGATAAACAGATAAACAGATAAACAGGTAAACAGATAAACACATAAACAGATAAACAGACTAACAGATTAACAGAAATAGATAAACAGATAAATAGTTTATCTATTTCTGTTAATCTGTTAGTCTGTTTATCTGTTTATGTTTTTATCTGTTTATCTGTTTATCTGTTTATCTGCTTATCTGTTTATCTGTTTATCTGTTTATCTGTTTATCTATTCATCCATTTATCTTATTATCTATTCATCTATTGATCTGTTCATCTATTTCTGTTAATCTGTTAGTCTGTTTATCTGTCTATATGTTTATCTGTTTATCTCTTTATCTGTTTATCTATTTATCTGTTTATCTGTTAATCTGTTTATCTGTTTATCTGTTTATCTGTTTATCTGTCTATCTGTTTATCTGTTTATCTGTTTATCTGTTTATCTGTTTATCTGTTTATCTGTTTATCTGTTTATCTGTTTATCTGTTTATCTGTTTATCTGTTTATCTGTTTATCTGTTTATCTATTTATCTATTTATCTGTTTATCTATTTATCTATTTATCTTTTTATCTATTTATCTATTGATCTATATATTTATTTATTTTACCTTGAATTCAAATATGTCCGATATTCATTGTAGTATGGATTTTGTCATTGTTGGTTGAAATTAGAAATTTAACAGTTCACTTCTGTCTGATTCCAATTATATTGATTCAGTCAATACATTAATTGGGTCTTTTAAGCAAGACTCCCTAAATTTAAACCAGAATCCATTCTCTTTGTGGGAAAATTTTAAATTCAAGATGCTTTGAAAAACCATTTTGTTTAGTAAACATAAAGCCACTCAACTTCGCAAGTACGAATATAACCTTATCTCTCGTATTTGCACTTTAGGGAAATAGACTGTCGCAGAGTAATGAACGATGTCATAATGAGCCGATGTCTACCGTTTACAAATTTTTGGATAAAGACGGTCTTGTATAAGACGATCCTAACCAAATATTGGATGAAATTCGATTGTTTTAAAGTTTTCTATACCCTTCTCGGCTATGCGGCGATTCGATATCTTTTTTTTGAACGCCTCCCTGAAATTTATTCTGAAATTGGTCTGTCAACCTGTGATGGTTATCTTTCAGAAGAAGAATGCAGGGTTGCTATTTCATCAATGGTGAATGGTAAATCACCTTGAAATGATGATTTTTCTACAGATTTAAGAAATTTTTTGGCCTACTATTAAAAATTTCGTTGTTTGCTCGTTTAACTACGCATTTGATTTTTCAAAGTTATCGGAAGTACAAAGATGCAGTGCCATAAAATTAACTTGAAAGCAAGATAAAGACCCGTTATCACTTGGTAATTACCGCCCAATTTCATTTTAAATACGGATCATAAGATTGCAGCCAAAGTTCTTGCTACTCGACTTAAGGCTATTCAAAGTAATTTTATTAGCAACAACCAGACGGGTTTCGTTTAGAATCGCTTTATTAGTGAAACTATTCAATTCGTTTTGTTTTGGATTTGGTTGATTAAACGAATGTAAATAATATTCCAGGATTGATTTTTTCATTGATCTTGAGAAAGCTGTGGACTCCATAGACTGGAATTTTATCCATAAAAAGTTGGATTATTTTAAGTTTAAGGAAAGCTTAAAAAAATGGATTCGAGCTTTTTATAATGGTTGTTCTGCATGTGTTTGTAATGTTGGTTTTTCCAGTGGATATTTTCCTTTTAGAAGAGGAGTGCGTCAAAAGTGTCCTTAAGCCCTTACATACTTATTTTATGTGCTGAAACTTTAGACAAAAATTCATCAATTAAAGTCTCAGGGGCATCAGTATTTTAAATAAAGAAATTAAGATTGTTCAATACGCAAATGATACTGCTCTTTTTAATGAGGGTAGTCGTGTTTCTATTTCAGAAATGTTCATTATTTTCAATGAATTTGAGCAAGCCTCTGGACTCAAGGTAAACATCATCAAATCTCATCTGTTTCCTTTGGGCCCTCTTATTCCGAATCCACTGAGTATCTAGTGCTTTTGGTTTAGACCCTTCTTTTGGTCCAATCAGGTTCCTTGGGATTAGTTTTAATCACAATGTGATGATCTTTATAGATTAAACTACCTTCAGGAACTTTGAAGGCCTAAGAGTATTCTTCATGGTTTGTCGATGAGGAATTTAAAGCTGAATATGGAAAAATATTTCCATAAAATCTTCTGCACTTTCGCAACTTGTGTTTTTGTTCTAAGTTTTGCCAGACCCACCTGTGTGTATTTTTTTTAAGATGTTAAAGTGTTTACTTTAAGAAGAAGATATATTCTTTGGTTATTGTCGATATATTAAACATCCATTCCACTTTCTTACTTTGCATTTGAAGTATTATATATTTCAGTGTAAACAAAGAGACGTAATCCCTAATATCAACGAGTTCTCTTAAAAACTTAAGTTTTAAAGTTGTAGGTTGAAAACAGATATCTAAGAAAAGTAAAGGTAAACTTTTCTTTCATTAAGATGTTTTATGCAGATCGTTTAACTCATAAATTACTAAACTGAACAATCATTTCAGTTTTTGTATTTCCTTGGACGTTGCTTGCTACTTGTATACATATTTGGATGATCATGGATGTACTTGCTATAAAGAATTTTTTAAAAGCGATGATCATTAAACAGAGGTGACAATAAAAAAAAGTTATTTATTTCATCATCAATATTAAAATTAATAAACCTAAACTATTATCCTACATTAGCTATTTAGGCCAATGGGTAAATTTTTCAACTGTATCTTACCATTGTAGAGCGCATGGTAATTATTGCACAAGCAGTATATCACATTCTAATGCATTGTAGTAGTGCATACTTGCAATACTACAGTAACACCTACCAGTAACTACTGTACACTGTACACAGCAACTTGAAACAGTTGAACAAACATAACAAAAGCAGAATTTTTGAGGAAGAAAAGGAGGTTTGTAGGTTAGGAAAGCCGTGACGATTTCCCTCTATTCTCATGTAAAAGTTGCCTAGAAAATAAAGCGAAGCTTCATAAAAAATTGGCATGTGCTTTATTTCTCCAACATTCAGTATTTTCGTGCTAAACTGTTTTCAGAGTGTCGGAAAATCCTACCATACTATAGCAGTACACATCATAAGTTACTTTAAACGGTATAGGCACATGCTGACATACTGTAATGACACACACCACCGATTGCTGTAAACGGTAGGTTACCACTTATAGTATTTACTTTACAAGTCAGGGCGATAAGGGGATCACAATCCAGCAGCCGACCTCAAAACCTCCGGATACTATTAGCACTTAACCATGCAGTCGGTGTGTATAGAGCAAGGCAGGCGTGTATAGCCAGGATTGCGTCATGGGGGGTTGGTGTCATGGGTGGTTAGGGGGCAAGAAATGAAGGAAAAGTTTATGGATAGAGAGAAAGAACCGCTATTTTAGGTATGTTTGTATTGCAAGGTTGGGTCATGGGGGGTTCTAACCCCAAACCCCCTCCCCCTTAGCTACACCAATGAAGCAAGATTATTCAATCCTTTTTTAAAGGACGTAACGGTGTAAGTAGGATGAATACATGTTCAACAGATCATGTTATAGTCGTATGGGTGCCAGAGTTACTTAATGATTCGTACAAAGTTCTAGTAATGTAAGTATTGACAGAGCAACTTACTTTGGATAGGATTCCTACAACTTAAAAACTTTTGGAACATAGAAAGTCAACTACTCTCATTACGTCATACATACGTTCGCCAATTAGTAACTCTTCGGAACTGATCGTAGTTGACTTCACCTCTTTTCAGTATCAACGTGATTTTTCAACTGTTCGTGAAATTATTTGAGTTCGAACTATAGCAGCCAAGAAAGAGGAAATGGGTGCTTTCCAACTAGCACACTTACGTTTGACTTAATGTTTAACATATGCAGAACTTTTGGATGAAATTATATTATCCTGATTCGGAAGGCAACGTGTGTTCTCCAATCCCATGCCAGTTCGTTATTCTCATCGGTGTCAATCCAGCTTCCAGCCCAGCGGTTGGGTGTAAATGGATATGGTAACCGTTAACATGCAGTTTGGTTGAATTCTGTGCAAAAGTATGTCGTATATAGGATGGTGGTTGACGGTAGATGGCGGTATAGTCTTATTCGCTAGCCTAGAAGTTGCTAGTTTATCCCGACATGTGGTTCTTAAAGAAGGAACAATAGAGAAGGGATTTTCAGACAATATGTGAATGAAAATGACTTATATTTTGCAACTGTTTGATTGAAGAACATCCATGTGACTAGACCCCTGGAGGTCAGAAAACGTCCTGAATATGAAAACCGTTGAGGAGCTGATAGCGTAGTTATTACTAGTGAACAAGATTTTAATAAGCCAATTTGGTAGTTCGTTTTGGTGGCTTTGCACATGCGCACGTCAGCTAAATCGTTAGGGATCTCAATTGTGGTTTTGTGCAGTGGATTGTGTCAAAGTTGTATTATTTAAAATTTGCATTTTAATATGCCGTAAAGTCGGACGGAAACCCATCTTTTCGTTCGAGTTGACCAGCACTTAGTGCTGTATGCCCGTGCTGAAGAGAACAGGGGAACGTTGTACGCTACGTGTTGAGCTCCGTTTGTGTATTCCAACTTGTGCCCTACGATACCATGCGGGAAAGAATTAACGAACCTGCTTATAGTGATAACGTAGGTGAGTAGGATTCAGAGAATGAGATGGATACTTCGACATTTATTACCAGGAGTGGTAGTCAGGGAACAAATTGTCGACAGTAGTAAAGTATTGTTGCAAAGTTACTGGTGGGGAATAGTTATGGCCACACTATATCCCTGTTGAAACAGATAATTTGAGTGGCTCTCTTAGAGTTTCTTACTTAAACAATGCTCACCGTGCTGGTGTTGAACGTAGGAATGAGTCAGAAAGGTCCTTGTTAATCGAAAAAATTCACACAGTATAATTGTAATATCTCTTATTCCTAAACCTGGATAGTTGAAATCTCAAAATGAACACAAACTATTACATTGATAAATTTTATGCATTGTTTTCAACTGATGAGGATGATGAGTAGGACAATAGTGATGATGAAGTTGTCGGGGTTTTCCATCTCAATGATGGCCTAAAAGTCTGGACGGTTCCATTGACTGTGATACCCTGGATGAGATAAGTTAGCTATATGAAGTTAAACGGCTAAGTAAGTCCTAGCCGCTTGATTAAAGTGAGACCCTTCGCGGCCCTTTTACATTTGTAGCCCACTGGCTTGTTGCTCCTACCCCCATTTCTCATTCTGAGCACCAAGCACAGTGACAGTTACATTTTAAAGTTTTCAGTATGACCAGGCCAGGAGAAGAATAACAGATCTCCCAACTGCAAGTCGAATGCGCTCCAAACACCTTTCCATGCAGTCGGTAAGTTCCGGTGAAAGTTGTGATGAACCAATGGGGAGGAAATCAAAATCGAAAACTATTAAGGAAGAGTCTAGCTAAAGCCTGATTTGGGAGGAACCTGAATCAAAGCCACAGACGTACAAGGAACTCACTTTTGCTAAACCTAATGGGATGACCACACCTGTAACGAGCAGCAGCTTCCTTCTTAATTAGTGTCTTTGCTTATCACGACTTTTCTAGTAGAACATATTGTAAGTCGGTCTAACCACAATGCAGCTTAGTCCGGTGTTGACCTGAACACATCTAAGGAAGCGGTGAAGGTAATTTCAGGTTTGCTTACCACCGTTAGCCTTTATTCACTACCTAATACGTTTCTTTATTGTTCTTAAGAACAAAACTTGAAGTGGTAGGCAAAGATAACGACTTTGAAAAGGTTCCGTTTACCGATGACATAGCACCTCAAAGATAATGCAAAGATGCCACACAGAGAATCAAAACAGTTTTATAAATTGTATAAAGAGGGATCAATAATTGTCAACCCCGAAAAGATATTTCTCTCTAAGTCGATATTCGTCAGTTGATGGAAGTATGATTACTGTTAAAGGGAAGAACAACCTTACATAGTACATGTCACTTAGTAACTAAAACGGAGGCATCATTGTTTGGGTTACTGCATGTGCTGTCACACGGCACTTCTTAGTAAAGGAATATGTACTTTCGGAACCACAAATCATCAATGCTCACTGACAAAAAAAAATTACAAACGGAGGCATCATTGTTTGGGTTACTGCATGTGCTGTCACACGGCACTGCTTAGTAAAGGAATATGTACTTTCGGAACCACAAATCATCAATGCTCACTAACGAAAAAAAAATTACAAATAAGGCATCCACTTCAATAAGCCACCCCCTCCCCCCCCCCCCCCCCAAATCTTAAAAATTTCACTTTCCTCACCACTGAGTAATTCTACCAGATCAATGACAGTAACAAAGCTCTACTCTTGCGTGAAGCGTACTCGATGGCCCAATTGCAAACACTATAGCAAAGTGGTCGGAACAATTTCAGCGAACTTCGCTGCAAAACAGAATTAGCTTTTCTGTGCAGATGTTGGTCCTAAGCTCTTCTTATCATGTATACATTGGTTAACTACTGACGAAGGCTGAACAGCCGAAACGTATATATTGTGTTAACTTGTTGTGTGGAATTGTACCATTTGGAGCAAAAGAAGTTGTGTTTCTTCGTTATTTTTGAAATTTATACTGACTTTTTATTATGAGTTTGGTTTTTGCCACCTGATGAAGGGTTTATACCCGAAACGTCGTGGAGTTTTCCGCAAATTTTTAAGCACATTTTACTACCTCTTTTCGACCTATATATATTAATAAATATATATGTATATATATACATACAGACAATGATGCTGTAAAGGCAAACTAAACCCTACTTAAAATTTCTCACAAATCAAAGCGATCCTCAGGGGATCTCGGTTAACAATGAACACAGGTGTTCGCAGTTCTGGGTTTTTTAACCATTGCCCGCTTGAGTGACTTTCTTGCGTGTGTGGTGATGGCGGCATTGTGATAGAATCTCCGATCTTTTGTTCAAGCGGTTGGTGGAACGGTGATCGACTATAGCAAGTTTTTCATCTTGACAAAAGTTACAAATCCAGATGGAGTTCTATGTGTGTTTGACTGTGCTAATATGTGCCAACGAATTGTAAAAGCCTGGCCACTCCTCTTAAAAGACCAAACGTGCTTAAAGAGCTCGGTTACTTTTTCATGACGTTCCAATTTAAAACATTTCTTGAGGTTGTTGTACCTTTCCTTGAATGGGCCGCCGGACATGCCTATGTATGAGTGTGTGGCGTCGTTACTAGTGACTTCAGCCTTGTAGACTACGGCTGATGTGAGGCGTTTCCCATTAAGGGGACAAGAAATTTTAACCCGCAGTTACAGCCGTGATTTGGGGGTGTAGCCCGAATCTCCTCCAGGTAGATTCTTAACCAGGCCGTTTCTATTTTCTGCCCAAAATTCCCAAAACGGGTAGTCCGGGCAGACCTATTATTTCCGGCAACGGAACTGCCACGGGAAAAATTTCAAAATTTGTTGAACTGCTTATCAAACCCCTGGTTCCAACCCTCTCCTTCTACGTTCAGGACACTACGGACTTCATTCGCAAAATTGGGAAGATCAAAAACTTTCTTCCAGACACAATTCTGGCCACTCTTGACGTGTCCTCGTTGTACGAAAACATACAAAATGAGGAAGACATCTCCACTTGCACCAACGCCTTCAATCCTATTCGGGGCAAAACTCCCACCAAGAAAGACCTAGGTGAACTCATGCATCTAATTCTGACCAACAACAATCTCATCTTTGGTGATGACCACTACCTCCAAATTCATGGTACAGCCATGGGAACAAAAAAGGCCCCCTCATTTGCTAACTTGTTTACGGGCAACTTCGAGCAAAAGTTTCTGTCTCGACATAATTTGAAACCACAAGTTTGGTTACGTTTCATAGACGACATCTTCATGATCTGGCCCCACGATGAAGACCGTCTAAACATTTTATTGAGAACATCAATTCGTTCCATCCCACCATCAAATTTACGGCCAACCATTCCAGGTCCAGTGTCCACTTCCATGACACCATTGTAACCATAGAAAATGGTTCACTCAAAACAGACTTGTTCAACAAACCAACGGACAAGCATAACTATCTTCTACCCAGCAGTTGCCATCCTCCCCACTGCACCAAAAACAGTCAAGCACTCCGCATAAAACGCATCTGTTCCTCCGAAACAGATTTTGACACTCGGGCAAAGGAACTATCTGGTTACCTCCGTAACCGGCAGTATTTTCGGGGTTCAATTGAAAATGCCATCAAAAAGGCAAAAGAAACCCTCGCTCACAAACTCTGACGTACAAAACTCTTCAGCGCAATTCCGACAGAGTGCCGTTGGTAACTGAGTACCATCCCGGTCTACCACCACTAGCCAAATTCATCAAAAAGCATATGCCCTCACTCCAGAGTACCGATCGCCTAAAGTCTATCTTTCCCCAAACCCCCCGTTCTTGCCTTCAAGCGGCCTTCAAATCTAGGGGACATTTTGGTTCGGGCAAAATTCCAGGACAAAGCCTCAGTCGAGGAAAACAACGAAAATTTTGGTTGTTCACCTTGCCCTTCCAACTACAAGACGTGCGCCCTGGTTGATTCCAAAAAAGGCTCCCGGAGGAATCAAAATTCACGCACCTTCCAAATTAGACAAGAAATTAATTGTCTTTTCAAAAATGTCATTTGTCTCATATACCGCAAATTATGTATCTAAAAATACTCTTCGAATGATAATGACACAGCACAAGTCAGCAATTAAAACCAAAAAGTTTGAACAACCTGTCGCAAACCATTTCAATTTGCCTCACCATTCTATCAAAAACTTACTTGTCATGACTATCGACCAAAACGATGTATGGAGCGACAAAGCTAGGAAAGCTAAAGAAAATTTCTGGGAACTCAATCTCAAAACCACATCGCCTTTCGGCTTGAACACCAGAAACGACTTACCAGCTTGCTGATGATACAAACCCAAATAACCCGATATGGCCTCTCCGGCCTAACAATTTCTCTAATTGCTTTGAAGAGGATTTTCCTGGTATTGATGGGTAACACCCGAGTAATCCGATCAGACCCTCCCGGTCAATCAACCTGTTTAATTGCCTTAAGAAAGATTATCCTTTCACAGTAGAGGTGAGACCACTGTCAACACCTTTCAAAGCTTCCAGAATTTCGTACTCCTTGTCATTCTTTGACCAAGTATTGATAAAACTCTACTTCAAACCATTCGTCATGTTTATATAAATATTTATCTATCTATCTATATATATATATATATATATATATATAAACCAAATGGAAAAGCACCACACCAGTAAAAACAAAAAACAAATAGTAAAAACTGGTAAAACAAGAACATATATTTAGCTTTCAGGACCACCGGCCCCTTCCTCAGAAACGTGTTTAGACAACTAAAAGGCAAAACGAAAAACAGACACTATAAAACGGATGAAAGGCAAAAAGCACTTACTAGAAATTTAAAAACAGACCCAACCCAACACAAAAGATAAAATGTAAAAACTAGGACCCTAACAAAGGAGATAAAAGCTAAGTAGAAGCAGGAGACATAAAAGGGGATAAAAAGGCGGCTACAGTCTACGAGCACGTCGTTTTTTGGCTTGACAGTTAAAACCGTCATTTATGTTGAGACCCTTTGGGTAGACACAATCCAAATTCCAAATCCACTCCCTCTCCTTTTTATCCAAAAGATTATCCCTATCCGAATTGCGAGAAGAATGCACTACATCTAAAATCTGAAAATAGAACTTGGTAGGTGAATGTGCCTTGAGATGCTTGTAAAGCTCTGTGCAATGTTTAAAATCAGAACCACCCTTAACACATTTTGAAAGATCTGACTTATGAGAATTCATACGGATTCTAAAGTTATTAGAGGCCCGTTATTTCTGGGTGTGGTTCTGCCACTGAGGGGATTTCAGAATTAGTTGATTTTTTTATTAAACCCCTTGTGCCTACTGTTCCTTCTTACGTTCGGGATACAATGGACTTTCTTGATAAGTTACGTAAGCTTGGTCCCCTTCCCAAAGATGCTATCATCGCTACCATAGATGTGGTGTCTCTCTACCCCAGTATTCCTCATAAGGATGGGCTCGAAGCTCTTCGGAGTTTCTTGAGCAATAGACAACTCCCAACTCAGGTTGTTAATGCTGTGTGTAAAATGGCTCATTTTGTCCTAAACAATAATGTCTTTGAATTTAATGAAGAGTTCTTTTTACAAACCTCAGGTACCGCCATAGGTACTAAAATGGCCCCCTCTTATGCTAATATTTTTATGAGTGTGTTTGAGGAACAAGCGCTTGCGTCCTTTCCTTATAAACCAGACGTGTGGCTCAGGTTTATTGATGATATCTTTGTTGTTTGGACTGCGGGGTCTGGTAAATTTCTCGAGTTTATGGAGGTTCTTAATTCTCAGCACCCCAACTTAAAGTTCACTTTTGATTTTTCTTTTTCTACTGTTCACTTCTTGGATGTTACTATTGTTAAAAATGAAGCGGGTTTAATCAGCACTGACCTTTATATTAAGCCGACCGACACCCATCAATTTCTTTTGTCTAACAGTTGTCATCCTGGTCATATTAAGCGTAGTATCGCGTATAGTCAAACTATGAGGATCCTTAGAATCTGTTCTAACCCTCAAACTGCAGTTCGTCGTTGCAATGATCTTGCCACATACCTTGTAAAACGCGGCTATAATCGACGTAAAGTTATGCAGCAGATTAAAAGGGCCCGTTCCAATTTTACCAGCCCCACCCATCCCCCAGCTAGTACTGAAGAGGAATACAAGAAGGTTTACTTTACTGTTGACTACCATCCGGGGTTACCTGATATTAGCGGCATTTTACATAAAAATATGTCTCTTCTCCATTGTTCTTCACTAATGAAGCGTGTTATTCCTCACCCCCTGTTGTTAGCTTCCGTCAACCCCCAATCTCAAAAAATTATTAGTCCGGGCTAAACTTAAAACTCCTCCCAGTCGGGGGACCCCCTGCGCACCTTGTAATAAGAACAAGACCAAACCCTGTCAGTTGTGCGGTCTGCTTATTTGTAATAATTTTATTGTCAGTACTTCTTCTGGTAGAAAGTTCAAGTGCAGAAATTTTAATACTTCTTGTGATGCTAAATTGGTTATTTATTGTATCTTTTGTCCGACTTGTAATTATCAGTATGTGGGTCAAACTAATAACTTTAGAATCCGTATGAATGCTCATAAGTCAGATCTTTCAAAATGTGTTAAGGGTGGTTCTGATTTTAAACATTGCACAGAGCTTTACAAGCATCTCAAGGCACATTCACCTACCAAGTTCTATTTTCAGATTTTAGATGTAGTGCATTCTTCTCGCAATTCGGATAGGGATAATCTTTTGGATAAAAAGGAGAGGGAGTGGATTTGGAATTTGGATTGTGTCTACCCAAAGGGTCTCAACATAAATGACGGTTTTAACTGTCAAGCCAAAAAACGACGTGCTCGTAGACTGTAGCCGCCTTTTTATCCCCTTTTATGTCTCCTGCTTCTACTTAGCTTTTATCTCCTTTGTTAGGGTCCTAGTTTTTACATTTTATCTTTTGTGTTGGGTTGGGTCTGTTTTTAAATTTCTAGTAAGTGCTTTTTGCCTTTCATCCGTTTTATAGTGTCTGTTTTTCGTTTTGCCTTTTAGTTGTCTAAACACGTTTCTGAGGAAGGGGCCGGTGGTCCTGAAAGCTAAATATATGTTCTTGTTTTACCAGTTTATATATATATATATATATATATATATATATATATATATATATATATATATATATATATTTATATATATATATATATATATATATATATATACATATAGTGAATCTTAGTTGGCAGATCGAAGTTAGAATGTGTAGGTCGAGGGTGTTAAAGTAATAAATTCGATCATGAATTTTATACCGATCCAAGATAGAAACCCTTATCGAAGAAGGAACGGTTGAAGAAAAACATCAGAGAGAAAAACTGAGCCGCACGGGGTAACGAACCCACCATCCTCCGCTCTCCGGGCGAAGTCTATGACAACTATGCTATGACAGCTCGTGATTCACAGAAGCGACAACAGGCTATAAATACCTCGCGTGAATCAATTTTCTCTCGTTGTTACCATAGTACTCCCAAGCGGGATGAAAAATCAGTGAGTCGAAGTTGGCAGATCGATGTTAGAATGTGTAGGTCGAGAGTTTTGTAGTAATAACTTCGATCATGAATTTTATACCGATCC
Organism: Holothuria scabra; assembly: GCA_037179385.1. NCBI lineage: Eukaryota > Metazoa > Echinodermata > Holothuroidea > Aspidochirotida > Holothuriidae > Holothuria > Holothuria scabra. The sequence continues at coordinate 51,037,049 of CM074181.1, forward strand.
AAGATAGAGAATAAACCCTTATCAAAGAAGGAACGGTTGAAGAAAAATACCAGAGGGAAAAATTGAGCCCACCATCCTCCGCTTTCCGGGCGAAGTCAATGACCACTATGTTATGACAGCTCGTGATTCACAGAAGCGACAACAGGCTATAAATACCCCGCGTGAATCAATTTTCATACATAAATATACATATATATATATATATATATATATATATATATATATATATATATATATATATATATATATATATATATATATATATATATATATATATATATATATATATATATATATAGGTCGAAAAGAGGTAGTAAAAAGTGCTTAAAAGTTTGCGGAAAACTCCACGACGTTTCGGGTATAAACCCTTCATCAGGTGGCAAAAACCAAACTGAACAACCAACAGTAACAATTGGACACGACAAACATCAAATCCGAAGCGATCGCTGTAAAAATAGAACCGGACGAAGGTGACTGTGAGAAAACATGAGTGCGAAGGATGAAACACAAATCAAAAAAAGAAAAAGAGCATCCTGGATGAAAAAATGCACGTAAAAATCGAACATGTTCTTAAAAAAGGGAAAACAGGTGACAAAAACTAGCTCCGGAAAAAAAATTGTAAATAAGGCCTACACAGAAAAAAAAAAGAGCACGAACGGGTAAGTGTAAAAGGAGTAAAAACTGGTACAAAAAGGGGGGTGAATATTACAAAAGGTCAATTCTAACGTTAAGTCCGTGTGGAGCGAGAGTACCTAGCCTCATGATCAGTCGGTTTTCAGCACTAAGGCGGTCACGATCGGAGCCTCGGCACATTACAGCTGCCGTAACGGTTAAATGCTGTATTGAACAAGGTGAAGGGGGATTGAAATGTGCAGCCACCGGGTATCCATGGAGATTCTGTTTGATGGACCTAAGGTGGTCGGTGACTCGATCCGCGAGGCGGCGCTTGGTCTCTCCCACATACAACGAGTTACATCTCCCACAAGCTAAAATATACACTACATTTGAGGAAATGCAGGAGAATCTTTGTTTGACAATAAAGCTTTTGCCGTTGGGGCCAGAAATGTTGACGAGGTCGTGTTTGCCGACAACTGGACATGTATTACACCTCGGACGGTTACATGGAAAGGTACCAGCCGTGTCGTCGAAAGAAGTTTGTGGGTGGGAAGCCCGAACTAAATGGTTGGCTAAATTTTTCTCAACTCTAAAGGCAGTGATGGGGGGTTCCGGGAAAACATCACGGGTTGAGGGGTCTTGTCAGAGCAACTTTACATTTTTGTGGATAGCGTGTAAAATAGGACGGATCGAAGGGTGATAAGAAATAACTAAAGGAATACGTAGATTGGTACCAGATTTGCTCTTTTTCTCCAAGGCTTCCTTTCTGCTAGTTCCTTGAATTCTGCGTAGGGCATTAGAGAGGATTTTGGCAGGGTACTGGCGTTTTTCAAAAAAGGACAAAATTTCTTCAGAGGCAGTAGAGAAGTCAGAATCCTCCGAACAAATTCGTCTGGCTCGCAAGGGCTGGGAATAAGAGATAGATTTAGTGCAAGATTTGGGGTGATTGGAAGGGTACAAAAGGTAGTTATGCGAGTCGGTTGGCTTAAAGTGTAGGTTAGAGGTAATTGTACGGTTGTTGATGGACAGTTTAAGGTCGAGAAAAACAACAGATGAGTCCGAGATACAATGGGTAAATTTCAAAAAGGGGCAAAAGGAATTAACAAAGTCGATAAAAGTTTCTAAATCACGACGGGGTCCAGAGGCAACTCCTACAATATCATCAATATACCTTTTGTAAAGTATAGGTCGTGGCCCGGTATACTGAGAAAAAAGTTGTTCTTCAAAGTGGCCCATGGTCAAACAGGCAACAGAGGGACCCATTTTGGTTCCCATGGCCACTCCTTTAACTTGACGGAAAAAACGCCCATTAAACTGAAAACAATTTTGCTTGAGAACAAGTTCCGTTAAACGTAGGAAGGTGTCAGTCGGTACAAGGGGATCACGCTGTTTGTCTAGGTAGTAACGGATAGCTGTTAAGGCAGCATTATGAGGAATTGACACATCCATGGTGAATAAAAGACGTTCTCCACAATTTTCAGGAAACTCAAAGTCACGAATAAGTCTCAAGAAATGTGGCGTGTCTTGAACAAACGACGGCAAAGCTGAAACTAAAGGGGAGAGCACAGAATCCACATACTCAGAAATAAGTACGGTGGGGCAGCTGTGTGAAGAGACGATAGGTCTGCCAGGGTTGTTGGCTTTGTGGATTTTGGGAAGCAGGTAGAAGTTAGAAATCTGTGGGCAAGGGTGGAGTAGAGAAGTAGCGTTTTGGGGTAGTTTTTTATTGTCCATGAGTTGGGTCAAAGTGTTTTTAACTAACTTTTGCGTGTGAGTTTTCACATTTTTGAAACGCTTTCAACGTTATTTTTCTCATTTTACTCCTTTTTTACTTCCTGGGTAAGGAAGCATCTTTTGCCTCATTCTATACTTTATTGAATGTCTTGATAGCCCCCGTTTTTTGTTTACGGTACGTTTTTTTTTTTTTTTTTTTATCCAGATCCAGCCCTTTCCTCCGCTTAGATCGTGTCCGTTTTGTAGCATTAGGCGTCTGCTCCTTGTGTTGAAACTGGTCACTTTTTGTATTTTTTAGTACTTTTTCACTCCAGCTGTACCTTTTTACCCCATGTTCCCATCCCTTGCTCCCTTCTTAGTTAATCATCGATATTCGTTTTTTTTTTCCTTATGTTTTGGTCTCCTGTCGTACAGTTCACAGTTTCCTCGTGTCCATTTTCAAGCACGTGTACAGAACCTAACTTTCATTTTTATTCACGGCCTCATGCCTAGCCTAAAACATTTCGTTTCGAATCTCCGCAGGAGATTTACGGAGGAAGTTTCCTACTACCCAGCCCAAAGTTTTCCCATTATTTATTCTCTCGCCATGGCCACCTTTGGTAAAACCAGATTTGCCAGCCACATTAATTTTTTGGGAACTTGTCTTCGTAGACATGTAATTCCAAGAGGTTTCAGACTTAATTTTCACGTTCAGTCCGAGTACGATTTTCATTTTAGACGGGACACCTCACGATACTTAATTACGTTCGTGTTCTTTTAGTCTGATACGTTCTACCATTCGTAGCATGGAAAGGAAGAAGGCTTCTTTTGACACTACCATTGAGGAAAAAAGTCACTTCTTTTTGAAACCTTACCCCAAGCTGCAGAAGTTCGCTTCCTTATTCATATTTACAATCGTAGACTACATAACTTCCTACAAGACTCCAAAGCCAGGACCTTGGCTAGCCTGTTGCCCAAATCCCCGTCCACCGAATTCCAACCTAACATTAATAACCAGCCAAACACCAAGCTTGTAGTCACTATTCCGCCCGATCTGGAACTCTCTTCCTCTGAGCGCTCAGTTTTAGCGAAAGGTCTCAACTTTGTTCCACTGAACCCCCTTCCTGATAAGTTTTCCATACGCAGAGACGTTTCGTCTTTCTGTAGGAAACTCCGCCTTCGCTACCATTTCGGGATAACAGACCATCAGGATGATACCCCCTCAGAGGAAGTTCCCAACCCCGCCAACCCTGTCCGTTCCTCCTGGACGCCCAAGCCAGGAGAAAATCCGACCCTTGACAATGAAATCAATACCATTTACAAAGATGTCAACGATCTCCTCCCCCCTAAAATGACCGCACTGCGTAACCTTCGTCCTGAAGAACGAGATGCCATTTTATCCCTCAAAAGTAACAGGGATATCATTATTAAACCAGCTGACAAGGGTGGTGCTGTCTGGTGTGGCGGAAGGACCTGCATATAACTGAGGCCAACAAACAGCTATCCGACCAAAGTGCTTATTTAGAACTTCCCGCTGACCCCACTCCTGAGTGCAAAAAGTTAGTTAAAAACACTTTGACCCAACTCATGGACAATAAACAACTACCCCAAAACGCTATTTCTCTACTCCACCCTTGCCCACAGATTTCTAACTTCTACCTGCTTCCCAAAATCCACAAAGCCAACAACCCTGGCAGACCTATCGTCTCTTCACACAGCTGCCCCACCGTACTTATTTCTGAGTATGTGGATTCTGTGCTCTCCCCTTTAGTTTCAGCTTTGCCGTCGTTTGTTCAAGACACGCCACATTTCTTGAGACTTATTCGTGACTTTGAGTTTCCTGAAAATTGTGGAGAACGTCTTTTATTCACCATGGATGTGTCAATTCCTCATAATGCTGCCTTAACAGCTATCCGTTACTACCTAGACAAACAGCGTGATCCCCTTGTACCGACTGACACCTTCCTACGTTTAACGGAACTTGTTCTCAAGCAAAATTGTTTTCAGTTTAATGGGCGTTTTTTCCGTCAAGTTAAAGGAGTGGCCATGGGAACCAAAATGGGTCCCTCTGTTGCCTGTTTGACCATGGGCCACTTTGAAGAACAACTTTTTTCTCAGTATACCGGGCCACGACCTATACTTTACAAAAGGTATATTGATGATATTGTAGGAGTTGCCTCTGGATCCCGTCGTGATTTAGAAACTTTTATCGACTTTGTTAATTCCTTTTGCCCCTTTTTGAAATTTACCCATTGTATCTCGGACTCATCTGTTGTTTTTCTCGACCTTAAACTGTCCATCAACAACCGTACAATTACCTCTAACCTACACTTTAAGCCAACCGACTCGCATAACTACCTTTTGTACCCTTCCAATCACCCCAAATCTTGCACTAAATCTATCTCTTATTCCCAGCCCTTGCGAGCCAGACGAATTTGTTCGGAGGATTCTGACTTCTCTACTGCCTCTGAAGAAATTTTGTCCTTTTTTGAAAAACGCCAGTACCCTGCCAAAATCCTCTCTAATGCCCTACGCAGAATTCAAGGAACTAGCAGAAAGGAAGCCTTGGAGAAAAAGAGCAAATCTGGTACCAATCTACGTATTCCTTTAGTTATTTCTTATCACCCTTCGATCCGTCCTATTTTACACGCTATCCACAAAAATGTAAAGTTGCTCCGACAAGACCCCTCAACCCGTGATGTTTTCCCGGAACCCCCCATCACTGCCTTTAGAGTTGAGAAAAATTTAGCCAACCATTTAGTTCGGGCTTCCCACCCACAAACTTCTTTCGACGACACGGCTGGTACCTTTCCATGTAACCGTCCGAGGTGTAATACATGTCCAGTTGTCGGCAAACACGACCTCGTCAACATTTCTGGCCCCAACGGCAAAAGCTTTATTGTCAAACAAAGATTCTCCTGCATTTCCTCAAATGTAGTGTATATTTTAGCTTGTGGGAGATGTAACTCGTTGTATGTGGGAGAGACCAAGCGCCGCCTCGCGGATCGAGTCACCGACCACCTTAGGTCCATCAAACAGAATCTCCATGGATACCCGGTGGCTGCACATTTCAATCCCCCTTCACCTTGTTCAATACAGCATTTAACCGTTACGGCAGCTGTAATGTGCCGAGGCTCCGATCGTGACCGCCTTAGTGCTGAAAACCGACTGATCATGAGGCTAGGTACTCTCGCTCCACACGGGCTTAACGTTAGAATTGACCTTTTGTAATATTCACCCCCTTTTTGTACCAGTTTTTACTCCTTTTACACTTACCCGTTCGTGCTCTTTTTTTTCTGTGTAGGCCTTATTTACAATTTTTTTTCCGGAGCTAGTTTTTGTCACCTGTTTTCCCTTTTTTAAGAACATGTTCGATTTTTACGTGCATTTTTTCATCCAGGACGCTCTTTTTCTTTTTTTGATTTGTGTTTCATCCTTCGCACTCATGTTTTCTCACAGTCACCTTCGTCCGGTTCTATTTTTACAGCGATCGCTTCGGATTTGATGTTTGTCGTGTCCAATTGTTACTGTTGGTTGTTCAGTTTGGTTTTTGCCACCTGATGAAGGGTTTATACCCGAAACGTCGTGGAGTTTTCCGCAAACTTTTAAGCACGTTTTACAACCTCTTTTCGACCTTTATATATATATATATATATATATATATGTATATTTATGTATGAAAATTGATTCACGCGGGGTATTTATAGCCTGTTGTCGCTTCTGTGAATCACGAGCTGTCATAACATAGTGGTCATTGACTTCGCCCGGAAAGCGGAGGATGGTGGGCTCAATTTTTCCCTCTGGTATTTTTCTTCAACCGTTCCTTCTTTGATAAGGGTTTATTCTCTATCTTGGATCGGTATAAAATTCATGATCGAAGTTATTACTACAAAACTCTCGACCTACACATTCTAACATCGATCTGCCAACTTCGACTCACTGATTTTTCATCCCGCTTGGGAGTACTATGGTAACAACGAGAGAAAATTGATTCACGCGAGGTATTTATAGCCAGTTGTCGCTTCTGTGAATCACGAGCTGTCATAGCATAGTTGTCATAGACTTCGCCCGGAGAACGGAGGATGGTGGGTTCGTTACCCCGTGCGGCTCAGTTTTTCTCTCTGATGTTTTTCTTCAACCGTTCCTTCTTCGATAAGGGTTTCTATCTTGGATCGGTATAAAATTCATGATCGAATTTATTACTTTAACACCCTCGACCTACACATTCTAACTTCGATCTGCCAACTAAGATTCACTATATGTATGTATATATATATATATATATATATATATATATATATATATATATATATATATATATATATATATATATTTATATATATATATATATATATATATATATATATATATATATTTATATATATATATATATTTATATATATATGTATATATTTATATATATATATAGATAGATAGATAAATATTTATATAAACATGACGAATGGTTTGAAGTAGAGTTTTATCAATACTTGGTCAAAGAATGACAAGGAGTACGAAATTCTGGAAGCTTTGAAAGGTGTTGACAGTGGTCTCACCTCTACTGTGAAAGGATAATCTTTCTTAAGGCAATTAAACAGGTTGATTGACCGGGAGGGTCTGATCGGATTACTCGGGTGTTACCCATCAATACCAGGAAAATCCTCTTCAAAGCAATTAGAGAAATTGTTAGGCCGGAGAGGCCATATCGGGTTATTTGGGTTTGTATCATCAGCAAGCTGGTAAGTCGTTTCTGGTGTTCAAGCCAAAAGGCGATGTGGTTTTGAGATTGAGTTCCCAGAAATTTTCTTTAGCTTTCCTAGCTTTGTCGCTCCATACATCGTTTTGGTCGATAGTCATGACAAGTAAGTTTTTGATAGAATGATGAGGCAAATTGAAATGGTTTGCGACAGGTTGTTCAAACTTTTTGGTTTTAATTGCTGACTTGTGCTGTGTCATTATCATTCGAAGAGTATTTTTAGATACATAATTTGCGGTATATGAGACAAATGACATTTTTGAAAAGACAATTAATTTCTTGTCTAATTTGGAAGGTGCGTGAATTTTGATTCCTCCGGGAGCCTTTTTTGGAATCAACCAGGGCGCACGTCTTGTAGTTGGAAGGGCAAGGTGAACAACCAAAATTTTCGTTGTTTTCCTCGACTGAGGCTTTGTCCTGGAATTTTGCCCGAACCAAAATGTCCCCTAGATTTGAAGGCCGCTTGAAGGCAAGAACGGGGGGTTTGGGGAAAGATAGACTTTAGGCGATCGGTACTCTGGAGTGAGGGCATATGCTTTTTGATGAATTTGGCTAGTGGTGGTAGACCGGGATGGTACTCAGTTACCAACGGCACTCTGTCGGAATTGCGCTGAAGAGTTTTGTACGTCAGAGTTTGTGAGCGAGGGGTTTCTTTTGCCTTTTTGATGGCATTTTCAATTGAACCCCGAAAATACTGCCGGTTACGGAGGTAACCAGATAGTTCCTTTGCCCGAGTGTCAAAATCTGTTTCGGAGGAACAGATGCGTTTTATGCGGAGTGCTTGACTGTTTTTGGTGCAGTGGGGAGGATGGCAACTGCTGGGTAGAAGATAGTTATGCTTGTCCGTTGGTTTGTTGAACAAGTCTGTTTTGAGTGAACAATTTTCTATGGTTACAATGGTGTCATGGAAGTGGACACTGGACCTGGAATGGTTGGCCGTAAATTTGATGGTGGGATGGAACGAATTGATGTTCTCAATAAAATGTTTAGACGGTCTTCATCGTGGGGCCAGATCATGAAGATGTCGTCTATGAAACGTAACCAAACTTGTGGTTTCAAATTATGTCGAGACAGAAACTTTTGCTCGAAGTTGCCCGTAAACAAGTTAGCAAATGAGGGGGCCTTTTTTGTTCCCATGGCTGTACCATGAATTTGGAGGTAGTGGTCATCACCAAAGATGAGATTGTTGTTGGTCAGAATTAGATGCATGAGTTCACCTAGGTCTTTCTTGGTGGGAGTTTTGCCCCGAATAGGATTGAAGGCGTTGGTGCAAGTGGAGATGTCTTCCTCATTTTGTATGTTTTGGTACAACGAGGACACGTCAAGAGTGGCCAGAATTGTGTCTGGAAGAAAGTTTTTGATCTTCCCAATTTTGCGAATGAAGTCCGTAGTGTCCTGAACGTAGAAGGAGAGGATTGGAACCAGGGGTTTGATAAGCAGTTCAACAAATTTTGAAATTTTTCCCGTGGCAGTTCCGTTGCCGGAAATAATAGGTCTGCCCGGACTACCCGTTTTGGGAATTTTGGGCAGAAAATAGAAACGGCCTGGTTAAGGATCTACCTGGAGGAGATTCGGGCTACACCCCCAAATCACGGCTGTAACTGCGGGTTAAAATTTCTTGTCCCCTTAATGGGAACGCCTCACATCAGCCGTAGTCTACAAGGCTGAAGTCACTAGTAACGACGCCACACACTCATACATAGGCATGTCCGGCGGCCCATTCAAGGAAAGGTACAACAACCTCAAGAAATGTTTTAAATTGGAACGTCATGAAAAAGTAACCGAGCTCTTTAAGCACGTTTGGTCTTTTAAGAGGAGTGGCCAGGCTTTTACAATTCGTTGGCACATATTAGCACAGTCAAACACACACAGAACTCCATCTGGATTTGTAACTTTTGTCAAGATGAAAAACTTGCTATAGTCGATCACCGTTCCCCCAACCGCTTGAACAAAAGATCGGAGATTCTATCACAATGCCGCCATCACCACACACGCAAGAAAGTCACTCAAGCGGGCAATGGTTAAAAAACCCAGAACTGCGAACACCTGTGTTCATTGTTAACCGAGATCCCCTGAGGATCGCTTTGATTTGTGAGAAATTTTAAATAGGGTTTAGTTTGCCTTTACAGCATCATTGTCTGTATGTATATATATACATATATATTTATTAATATATATAGGTCGAAAAGAGGTAGTAAAATGTGCTTAAAAATTTGCGGAAAACTCCACGACGTTTCGGGTATAAACCCTTCATCAGGTGGCAAAAACCAAACTCATAATAAAAAGTCAGTATAAATTTCAAAAATAACGAAGAAACACAACTTCTTTTGCTCCAAATGGTACAATTCCACACAACAAGTTAATACAATATATACGTTTCGGCTGTTCAGCCTTCGTCAGTAGTTAACCAATGTATACATGATAAGAAGAGCTTAGGACCAACATCTGCACAGAAAAGCTAATTCTGTTTTGCAGCGAAGTTCGCTGAAATTGTTCCGACCACTTTGCTATAGTGTTTGCAATTGGGCCATCGAGTACGCTTCACGCAAGAGTAGAGCTTTGTTACTGTCATTGATCTGGTAGAATTACTCAGTGGGGGGAAAGTGAAATTTTTAAGATTTGGGGGGGGGTGGCTTATTGAAGTGGATGCCTTATTTGTAATTTTTTTTTCGTTAGTGAGCATTGATGATTTGTGGTTCCGAAAGTACATATTCCTTTACTAAGCAGTGCCGTGTGACAGCACATGCAGTAACCCAAACAATGATGCCTCCGTTTGTAATTTTTTTTTTGTCAGTGAGCATTGATGATTTGTGTTTCCGAAAGTACATATTCCTTTACTAAGAAGTGCCGTGTGACAGCACATGCAGTAACCCAAACAATGATGCCTCCGTTTTAGTTACTAAGTGACATGTACTATGTAAGGTTGTTCTTCCCTTTAACAGTAATCATACTTCCATCAACTGACGAATATCGACTTAGAGAGAAATATCTTTTCGGGGTTGACAATTATTGATCCCTCTTTATACAATTTATAAAACTGTTTTGATTCTCTGTGTGGCATCTTTGCATTATGTTTGAGGTGCTATGTCATCGGTAAACGGAACCTTTTCAAAGTCGTTATCTTTGCCTACCACTTCAAGTTTTGTTCTTAAGAACAATAAAGAAACGTATTAGGTAGTGAATAAAGGCTAACGGTGGTAAGCAAACCTGAAATTACCTTCACCGCTTCCTTAGATGTGTTCAGGTCAACACCGGACTAAGCTGCATTGTGGTTAGACCGACTTACAATATGTTCTACTAGAAAAGTCGTGATAAGCAAAGACACTAATTAAGAAGGGAAGCTGCTGCTCGTTACAGGTGTGGTCATCCCATTAGGTTTAGCAAAAGTGAGTTCCTTGTACGTCTGTGGCTTTGATTCAGGTTCCTCCCAAATCAGGCTTTAGCTAGACTCTTCCTTAATAGTTTTCGATTTTGATTTCCTCCCCATTGGTTCATCACAACTTTCACCGGAACTTACCGACTGCATGGAAAGGTGTTTGGAGCGCATTCGACTTGCAGTTGGGAGATCTGTTATTCTTCTCCTGGCCTGGTCATACTGAAAACTTTAAAATGTAACTGTCACTGTGCTTGGTGCTCAGAATGAGAAATGGGGGTAGGAGCAACAAGCCAGTGGGCTACAAATGTGAAAGGGCCGCGAAGGGTCTCACTTTAATCAAGCGGCTAGGACTTACTTAGCCGTTTAACTTCATATAGCTAACTTATCTCATCCAGGGTATCACAGTCAATGGAACCGTCCAGACTTTTAGGCCATCATTGAGATGGAAAACCCCGACAACTTCATCATCACTATTGTCCTACTCATCATCCTCATCAGTTGAAAACAATGCATAAAATTTATCAATGTAATAGTTTGTGTTCATTTTGAGATTTCAACTATCCAGGTTTAGGAATAAGAGATATTACAATTATACTGTGTGAATTTTTTCGATTAACAAGGACCTTTCTGACTCATTCCTACGTTCAACACCAGCACGGTGAGCATTGTTTAAGTAAGAAACTCTAAGAGAGCCACTCAAATTATCTGTTTCAACAGGGATATAGTGTGGCCATAACTATTCCCCACCAGTAACTTTGCAACAATACTTTACTACTGTCGACAATATGTTCCCTGACTACCACTCCTGGTAATAAATGTCGAAGTATCCATCTCATTCTCTGAATCCTACTCACCTACGTTATCACTATAAGCAGGTTCGTTAATTCTTTCCCGCATGGTATCGTAGGGCACAAGTTGAAATACACAAACGGAGCTCAACACGTAGCGTACAACGTTCCCTTGTTCTCTTCAGCACGGGCATACAGCACTAAGTGCTGGTCAACTCGAACGAAAAGATGGGTTTCCGTCCGACTTTACGGCATATTAAAATGCAAATTTTAAATAATACAACTTTGACACAATCCACTGCACAAAACCACAATTGAGATCCCTAACGATTTAGCTGACGTGCGCATGTGCAAAGCCACCAAAACGAACTACCAAATTGGCTTATTAAAATCTTGTTCACTAGTAGTAACTACGCTATCAGCTCCTCAACGGTTTTCATATTCAGGACGTTTTCTGACCTCCAGGGGTCTAGTCACATGGATGTTCTTCAATCAAACAGTTGCAAAATATAAGTCATTTTCATTGACATATTGTCTGAAAATCCCTTCTCTATTGTTCCTTCTTTAAGAACCACATGTCGGGATAAACTAGCAACTTCTAGGCTAGCGAATAAGACTATACCGCCATCTACCGTCAACCACCATCCTATATACGACATACTTTTGCACAGAATTCAACCAAACTGCATGTTAACGGTTACCATATCCATTTACACCCAACCGATGGGCTGGAAGCTGGATTGACACCGATGAGAATAACGAACTGGCATGGGATTGGAGAACACACGTTGCCTTCCGAATCAGGATAATATAATTTCATCCAAAAGTTCTGCATATGTTAAACATTAAGTCAAACGTAAGTGTGCTAGTTGGAAAGCACCCATTTCCTCTTTCTTGGCTGCTATAGTTCGAACTCAAATAATTTCACGAACAGTTGAAAAATCACGTTGATACTGAAAAGAGGTGAAGTCAACTACGATCAGTTCCGAAGAGTTACTAATTGGCGAACGTATGTATGACGTAATGAGAGTAGTTGACTTTCTATGTTCCAAAAGTTTTTAAGTTGTAGGAATCCTATCCAAAGTAAGTTGCTCTGTCAATACTTACATTACTAGAACTTTGTACGAATCATTAAGTAACTCTGGCACCCATACGACTATAACATGATCTGTTGAACATGTATTCATCCTACTTACACCGTTACGTCCTTTAAAAAAAGATTGAATAATCTTGCTTCATTGGTGTAGCTAAGGGGGAGGGGGTTTGGGGTTAGAACCCCCCATGACCCAACCTTGCAATACAAACATACCTAAAATAGCGGTTCTTTCTCTCTATCCATAAACTTTTCCTTCATTTCTTGCCCCCTAACCACCCATGACACCAACCCCCCATGACACAATCCTGGCTATACGCGCCTGCCTTGCTCTATACACACCGACTGCATGGTTAAGTGCTAATAGTATCCGGAGGTTTTGAGGTCGGCTGCTGGATTGTGATCCCCTTATCGCCCTGACTTGTAAAGTAAATACTATAAGTGGTAACCTACCGTTTACAGCAATCGGTGGTGTGTGTCATTACAGTATGTCAGCATGTGCCTATACCGTTCCCTTACAAAAATTCCCAATACATTTCCTGTAGGAATCTTGTAGGAAAAATTCATTTCCTATAGGAAGTAAGCCATTTCAAGTAGGAATTTTAAGATTCCTACAGGAATTTCAATTTTCCTATGTAGGAATTTGCTATTTCCTACGTAGGAAAGACCATTTCCTGTAGGAATTGTCAAATTCTTACAGGAATTTCAACTTTCCTACGTAGGAATTGGAGAGTATTCCTAATACACTGGCCATTGCATTCATTGGCACATGAAAGGAAGTCCATTGTCATTGGTCAGTAAAGCCTACTAAGTCACAACAAAGAGCTTTTCAAATTTGTCCTTTGTATGTGTTTTGGGCTGTGTAAAGCTATGGACTTGACCATATGTTGTAGTATAGCAGCACAGTGTATTGCTTCAGTGCAGTAACAGGCTTCAGGGCTTCAAGCAGCAAATAATGTTAAGTGGTTCTAGCAATGTTCAGAATATTACTGTTGCTTACATGGTGGACACTCATGGATAATCTGAGAAATATATTTGCTTAGGACTGTGCTACAGATATCCATGCACTAGTTCAGGTCATGGCAAATTCTGATTCTTGATATTGAACATTTCTTTTGGATAAGAAGCGCTGTGATAACTGCAGTTATCTGGACATATCAACGAGTGAATAACCTGGTTGTAGCTTATTTAAAACTGCATTGCTCTGTCTGAAAAGGCCTTGGCAAACGTACATGGGGAACATGTTCTTTTTTCCTTCTATTTCAAAGTTTTGGAGTGGAGATAATTCAGCTGTGTTCCTTTCAATGGGAGCAAAGGCATTGAGCACAGCAATTAATCATGGAGTTCTGGATATTCAATTATCATCCTCTCATAAAGCCTATACCACATACTCTCATGGAGGATTGGTGACCTGTTTCAGTAATTGGAAAATGCATGCAACTACGGCCATGGCACTATCGCCTTTGCACAAGTCCCCAGCAATCAGCACCATGATGCTCATAGCCTCAAATGTTTATTTATGAACAAAGATGCAAAAGACACCCCACAATATAAATGGAATGACCCATGTAGGAAGTGATTTCCTATGTAGGAAAGCAATTTCCTATGTGGGAAGCATTTCTTACAGGAAATTTGATTTCCTACGGGAAGATGCCCAAAATCCTATACATTTCCTACATACTAATTTCTTGTAGGAAATCATGTAGGGAATTTTTGTAAGGGTTTAAAGTAACTTATGATGTGTACTGCTATAGTATGGTAGGATTTTCCGACACTCTGAAAACAGTTTAGCACGAAAATACTGAATGTTGGAGAAATAAAGCACATGCCAATTTTTTATGAAGCTTCGCTTTATTTTCTAGGCAACTTTTACATGAGAATAGAGGGAAATCGTCACGGCTTTCCTAACCTACAAACCTCCTTTTCTTCCTCAAAAATTCTGCTTTTGTTATGTTTGTTCAACTGTTTCAAGTTGCTGTGTACAGTGTACAGTAGTTACTGGTAGGTGTTACTGTAGTATTGCAAGTATGCACTACTACAATGCATTAGAATGTGATATACTGCTTGTGCAATAATTACCATGCGCTCTACAATGGTAAGATACAGTTGAAAAATTTACCCATTGGCCTAAATAGCTAATGTAGGATAATAGTTTAGGTTTATTAATTTTAATATTGATGATGAAATAAATAACTTTTTTTTATTGTCACCTCTGTTTAATGATCATCGCTTTTAAAAAATTCTTTATAGCAAGTACATCCATGATCATCCAAATATGTATACAAGTAGCAAGCAACGTCCAAGGAAATACAAAAACTGAAATGATTGTTCAGTTTAGTAATTTATGAGTTAAACGATCTGCATAAAACATCTTAATGAAAGAAAAGTTTACCTTTACTTTTCTTAGATATCTGTTTTCAACCTACAACTTTAAAACTTAAGTTTTTAAGAGAACTCGTTGATATTAGGGATTACGTCTCTTTGTTTACACTGAAATATATAATACTTCAAATGCAAAGTAAGAAAGTGGAATGGATGTTTAATATATCGACAATAACCAAAGAATATATCTTCTTCTTAAAGTAAACACTTTAACATCTTAAAAAAATACACACAGGTGGGTCTGGCAAAACTTAGAACAAAAACACAAGTTGCGAAAGTGCAGAAGATTTTATGGAAATATTTTTCCATATTCAGCTTTAAATTCCTCATCGACAAACCATGAAGAATACTCTTAGGCCTTCAAAGTTCCTGAAGGTAGTTTAATCTATAAAGATCATCACATTGTGATTAAAACTAATCCCAAGGAACCTGATTGGACCAAAAGAAGGGTCTTAACCAAAATCACTAGATACTCAGGGGATTCGGAATAAGAGGGCCCAAAGGAAACAGATGAGATTTGATGATGTTTACCTTGAGTCCAGAGGCTTGCTCAAATTCATTGAAAATAATGAACATTTCTGAAATAGAAACACGACTACCCTCATTAAAAAGAGCAGTATCATTTGCGTATTGAAGAATCTTAATTTCTTTATTTAAAATACTGATGCCCCTGAGACTTTAATTGATGAATTTTTGTCTAAAGTTTCAGCACATAAAATAAGTATGTAAGGGCTTAAGGACACTTTTGACGCACTCCTCTTCTAAAAGGAAAATATCCACTGGAAAAACCAACATTACAAACACATGCAGAACAACCATTATAAAAAGCTCGAATCCATTTTTTTAAGCTTTCCTTAAACTTAAAATAATCCAACTTTTTATGGATAAAATTCCAGTCTATGGAGTCCACAGCTTTCTCAAGATCAATGAAAAAATCAATCCTGGAATATTATTTACATTAGTTTAATCAACCAAATCCAAAACAAAACGAATTCAATATTTTCACTAATAAAGCGATTCTAAACGAAACCCGTCTGGTTGTTGCTAATAAAATTACTTTGAATAGCCTTAAGTCGAGTAGCAAGAACTTTGGCTGCAATCTTATGATCCGTATTTAAAGTGAAATTGGGCGGTAATTACCAAGTGATAACGGGTCTTTATCTTGCTTTCAAGTTAATTTTATGGCACTGCATCTTTGTACTTCCGATAACTTTGAAAAATCAAATGCGTAGTTAAACGAGCAAACAACGAAATTTTTAATAGTAGGCCAAAAAATTTCTAAAATCTGTAGAAAAATCATTTCAAGGTGATTTACCATTCACCATTGATGAAATAGCAACCCTGCATTCTTCTTCTGAAAGATAACCATCACAGGTTGACAGACCAATTTCAGAATAAATTTCAGGGAGGCGTTCAAAAAAAAGATATCGAATCGCCGCATAGCCGAGAAGGGTATTGAAAACTTTAAAACAATCGAATTTCATCCAATATTTGGTTAGGATCGTCTTATACAAGACCGTCTTTATCCAAAAATTTGTAAACGGTAGACATCGGCTCATTATGACATCGTCCATCACTCTGCGACAGTCTATTTCCCTAAAGTGCAAATACGAGAGATAAGGTTATATTCGTACTTGCGAAGTTGAGTGGCTTTATGTTTACTAAACAAAATGGTTTTTCAAAGCATCTTGAATTTAAAATTTTCCCACAAAGAGAATGGATTCTGGTTTAAATTTAGGGAGTCTTGCTTAAAAGACCCAATTAATGTATTGACTGAATCAATATAATTGGAATCAGACAGAAGTGAACTGTTAAATTTCTAATTTCAACCAACAATGACAAAATCCATACTACAATGAATATCGGACATATTTGAATTCAAGGTAAAATAAATAAATATATAGATCAATAGATAAATAGATAAAAAGATAAATAGATAAATAGATAAACAGATAAACAGATAAACAGATAAACAGATAAACAGATAAACAGATAAACAGATAAACAGATAAACAGATAAACAGATAAACAGATAAACAGATAAACAGATAAACAGATAAACAGATAAACAGATAAACAGATAAACAGATAAACAGATAAACACATAAACAGATAAACAGACTAACAGATTAACAGAAATAGATAAACAGATAAATAGAAATATAGATAAATAGATAAATAGATAAATAGATAAATAGATAAATAGATAAATAGATAAATATATAAATTGATAAATAGATAAATAGATAAATAGATCAATAGATAAATAGATAAAAAGATAAACAGATAAACAGATAAACAGATAAACAGATAAACAGATAAACAGATAAACAGATAAACAGATAAACAGATAAACAGATAAACAGATTAACAGATAAACAGATAAACAGATAAACAGATAAAAACATAAACAGATAAACAGACTAACAGATTAACAGAAATAGATAAACAGATAAATAGAAAAATAGATAAATAGATAAATAGATAAATAGATAAATAGATAAATAGATAAATAGATAAATAGATAAATAGATAAATAGATAAATAGATAAATAGATAAATAGATAAATAGATAAATAGATAAATAGATAAATAGAAAAATAGATAAATAGATAAATAGATAAATAGATAAATAGATAAATAGATATATAGATATATAGATAAATAGATAAATAGATAAGTAGATAAATAGATAAATAGATAAATAGATAAATAGATAAGTAGATAAATAGATAAATAGATAAATAGATCAATAGATCAACAGATAAATAGATAAATAGATAAATAGATCAATAGATAAATAGATAAATACATAAATAGATCAATAGATAAACAGATAAACAGATAAACAGATAAACAGATAAACAGATAAACAGATGAACAGATAAACAGATAAACAGATTAACAGATAAACAGATAAGCAGATAAACAGATAAACAGATAAACAGATAAACAGATAAACACATAAACAGATAAACAGACTAACAGATTAACAGAAATAGATAAACAGATAAATAGAAAAATAGATAAACAGATAAATAGATAAATAGATCAATAGATAAATAGATAAATAGATAAATACAAAAATACATAAATAGATAAATAGATAAATAGATAAATAGATCAATAGATCAATAGATAAATAGATAAATAGATAAATAGATAAATACAAAAATACATAAATAGATAAATAGATAAATAGAAAAATAAATAAATAGATAAATACAAAAATACATAAATAGATAAATAGATAAATAGATAAATACATAAATACAAAAATACATAAATAGATAAATAGATAAATAGATCAATAGATAAATAGATAAATAGATAAATAGATATATAGATGAATAGATACATAGATAAATAGATAAAAAGATAAATAGATAAATAGATAAATATTTTTTTTTTGTTTTTGTCTAGTTTATTCAGCTTTCATTTTTCATGCATATATAAAAAATTTCACGTTCCACGTCTATTTACATTGTACTTCGCATTCAATAATTATACAAATCGCACCGTACATTCTAAGATGATATAAATGATACTTTATTAAATATAAACGTTATATGTAGTTTCACATATAAGTGCATTGAGCTGTAACTTTCTTCTTCAAGGCGTGATCTATAATTTCTGTGAATAAATATGATTAACACTTTTCAGATGACTACATAGAAAAAGCTGTCAATTGCCAAACAATTGCATAACTTTTGTTCATTCTTTTGAGAAATGTTCACTTCCATTGAAAAAAAAAACAGTGGCTAGAAAGAAGGTAATACAAAAAGTATTTCATTTAATCCAAAAAACCCAATGATTTAGATTAAAAATAACTTTTAGAAAATGTTGAGACCAGCAGTTGAACCTGCATGAACACTCCAGTTCAAATACCATTTTTGTTTTTAATTAATAACACTTTGTTATCATTCATTCACATAGAAGGTTACAGCAAAGACATAACGGAGTCCAATCATATCAAAAAACTGTTAATTGTTGATAGCAAAAAGAAAGAAAAAACTTTTTCCTACTCAAACACAAGTTTATTGGTGAAATTGGGTACCTAATCGTTTGCTGACCTTGTACCTTGTTGCTGAAAAAATTAGTAAACAATTATAAGCTTGTGATTCACATTGCTGCTATACATTAATAGTTTACCATTTATTAACGTTTACTTATGTTACATGGTTGCGTACGCTATGTTTCACAGACTTACATGCAATAATACCATGCAACAAGAACATGAACATTATCTGTGAAATATTTGAACAAAATAACAACATAAGACATAATGAGGTACCTAGGTAAGGTGGTTGACAAAGAGTTACTGAATTAATCCTTAAACATATTTTTTAAGTGCAAGAGACGGCATTCATTTTTGACTTTGTTAAGTATGTGACAATCCACCTGTAGATAATATTTAAGTTTGTATGAAAAAGCTATGGCATCTGGTGCCTTTCCATTTAATTTACAGCAAAAAAATGTAATACTTTGCATGCAGGATGAAAAAATTAATTGGGTGTTTTACATCATCAAGGAAACCGAACTTAACATGATCATAGCTAAAATCGAAGTTGCTTTGTAAGCAGAGATCACATCATTGCACCCAGAATGTTTCCACGAAATCGCAATCCCAAAATAAATGCTTTAGTGTTTCATGATCATTACAACAAAAAGTACACAACGAACAATTTACTACCTTGATTTTGGATAAAAACACGTTAGTACTTAATATTCTATGAAGAAAACGGTATTGAAAGTAGTGAATTTTCGTATCACGCACAGCAAAATAAGGTAGAATAAAAATTTTGTCCCAATCACATTCTTTATTATCTATTTCATGCCATCTCTGAATTGCTCTTGGTAGTTCCATCTTTTTTCCAATGAAGTATTGGTAGGCATACTTCGTTATTTTTGGGGACATTTCCTCCTTAAGAAGACGTTGCTCGTTACCATTAGGGTTGAGAGCCAAACTAAGGTCGCTTTTCCAGAGACTTGGGATTGCCGACAAAATACTAAAATAAATAGTGAAAGGGAAATTATTTAACCTAAACTTAGCACAAAATCGGTTATAATCTATAGCAGTTCCATTGACATAAAAAAGTCACGCACTCGGTAACATCCCTTTTCTATGAGATAATCAGAGTAAAACAACTTGTTATCGATTTTTATGAAAGAATTATTAAGTATATACTGATCACCGTAATCAGGTAAATCTGGGTTTCTGAAATTAAAATCTGACCACGCATTACAAACATCACGAATAACGTTATTCGGTATTTGTATGTCATTTTTACAAAAGTTGCACATAAATAGAAAAGCTTTTCCATACCTTTTAAGTTCTTCATCGAACAAAACTTTCCATAAACATTCATTATCATCAAAGTAAAGTTTGACCCACTTACACTTTAAACTTGTTGCAAATGCCCTGATATTAATCGTAACAAGGCCTCCCTTACATTTATCATTTACTTAAACGTTTCGTTTTACCTTGTCGGGCTTTTTACACCAGACAAAATCATGGAGAAGACTTTCAACCTCCTTGAAAAATTGTGTACTTGGATTCGGTAAGACAAATAAAAGATAAACAACTTGCGAAATAAGAAACGTTTTTATAAGAACAATTTTACCGATAGGAGTTAGATCTCTGGAAGACCATAAATTAAAAATACTTTTAATACGTGAAAGTTTTGGAAGATAATTTAACTTAAAAAAGTCCTCTTGGTGATGAGTAAAGGAAATTCCTAAATAATTGACTGGTTCATCGCTTATCACAAAGTCCAGCATTTGGAAATAAGGGGGGAGACGAAAAAAGTGGACCGAGAGGGAAAAGACAAGACTTGTCCAGATTTACCTTTAGCCCCGACACTTTGCAAAACTTATCAAGTAATTTCACCGTCTCCGAAATATCGTTCAATGACCCATCGATTATCACTACAGTATCGTCAGCATAAGTCGAGATTTTTAGAACATAATTTGCAATAAATATACCTTCAATGTTAACAGTAGACTTAACCATAGCACTAAAAATTTCGGAACAAGTTATAAATAAATATGGACTAAGTGGGCATCCTTGACGAACACCTCTGGAGACTTTGAAATAGTCAGAAAGAAAACCATTATTTACAATACAAGGGAACTAATACAAGGGAATAAATATCATAAAAACCAGTTTTAAAA